>CM040979.1:20288287-20328229 GCA_022985145.1 Pangasius djambal
GTTTCAAAGCACAGAATGAGGGATATTAAAAAAAAAAAAAAAAAAAAAAGGATTAGCCTAGTAAAGGCTAATTTCCATGCTCTGGTTCTCATTTATGTAATTGTCCATGCTACAAGGAAAGAATACTTGTGGCTTACAAGTAATTCTGAGGCTGAATATATTCCATCTCTGATGTGTAATATTAACAAAAGAGAAAAAATCGGGAAGGAGGAGGAACGATTTCCATTTTGGGGGGAAAAAAAGAAAAATATATATTATTATTTCAGCAAAGGAAGAACAGAAGTCAGGCTAACAAGCCACGTCGCCAAAACAGAACTTTGGCTGTACTTTTAAACAAGCACGTCACCCTGAAGCCATTACAGTCCTTCTTTGCCACATTTACACAGAGAACAAAGCTTAATAGGCTAATTTATATTACCCCCCAATTAATCCAAGAAAAGCTTTATTTAAAGCCTATATTTTATAAGCAGGACAAAGATAAAAGCCTCTGAAATGTGGGAGGAAAAAAAAGCATATTTCTGATGTACAGCTGTATAAAGCATAAAAAAAGCTGAACTATTATTTACAAATTATCTGCATCATTTTGCCGTGATGGCTGCCATGTGCTAGTCGCTAATTAGCTCACACACGGGGAGGTGGAGACCTCGGATGGGGCCAGAGTTCCTAAAGCATTTCTGTGAAATTGCATTTCTAATTTCTTAATTACTGTAATTTTCAGTCCAACACATTAGCGGCGATCCAGCTCAAGCCCAGAGTTCATTAAATGTTGAGGGGTTATTTTTTAAGCTTGCCCTTCCAAAAATTATTTGACGAGGCTCGTAATGACGAGGGCAAATGAAATAACATGAGGGAAAGTCAGTGATCACTGCCAGTCCTTGAAATTGCAGCCATGGTTTTGTGTGGTCAAGTCGATTCTTTCCTAAAAATCAATGAACAAAGCTAATACTGAAGTGTTTTTTTTTTAAACAATCCAACCAATCACAAATCTCATACACTTACTCTGCAGTGTTTCTGAGAGCGCTGCAAAACTCATCTTCACTCATCTTCACAAGAGGGCATAAAGAGAGAGAGAGAGAGGGGAGAGAAAGGAGAAGTTTGGCAAGGAGAGAGGATTTGGACTGAGCATCAGTGCTGGGATAAATCCTAAGGCACTAAAGCCATCCTCTGTCTGGACACTTGGCACACAACACACACACACCCGCACACATGCACGCTCCAAACTGATGCCAGCTCAAGCTTGTGCTTACACAGAACCCCTGGAGTGTTGAATCCTGCGCAGCACCAACACGCCAGCTGTCCGTACTCACAAACCCTCTCAACCACTCTGACTTTACAGCAAGTCAGATATGTTAACATCACATAACATAGGTAGCCTGTGTACCTTTTAGCTTGTTCCTGTTGTGTGGACGGTATTATCTGTGAATTACACAGCTCACCACAAAAAGTTTCAATCCCCAAATCAGACAATCCAGAGGCAGAAAAATAGTTGTTAAAACAGACAGGAAGGAGTGAGATGTTGCAATCAAGCGCCATTGGGATGACAGTTTAAACTCTGTTTTGAGGAAAAATACAGCCTAAGCCTGTAATCAATTATGATAGTCCAAAAAAGGAGTGATCTGTGCATCAATTCAGCAAGGTGACCACTAAAAGAAGGTCCTGCTCACCTAAGCATATCATACCCATCCTGCTATCCTAAACCCACATTCACTGCTACTCAAAACCACCCATGAAAACGAAAGAGAGAGGGGAGGAAAGAGACAGAGTCTCTGAAGCTCATTCGCCTGGCTGCTGGACCGTGACTACTCCATACCAGCTCCATTATCAGAGTTCACACCCGGGCTAAACTCTCATTCGCTGTCGCCTCCCAGTTCCGAACTGCTCTCGTCAGTTTCGCAAGAGCTGATGATAAATTAAAGCCACAGAACAATAACAACAACGCAGAGCACAAGGGGGGCAGTCAATATCCATCCGAAACGTCTCCAAGAGGCCATAAATTAAAGCTGAGAGACCACACACTAGTGCTTGGGTCATGATTCCTTTAACGGCAATTTCGTTCCTGCCCCTCCCGAGATAGTTAAGGACTGTCACAGCTGATTGCTTTTTAGGAATCTTTCGATTTATGGTCAGAGTGAACCCCTCACTGGAGACTCCCCGGGAGGGAGGCCAGGGCTTAATTGACTAGACATGATGGCCCCTCTCATTGAGCCATGTGCTGTGGGCTCCTGCTGGGCCTGGCCTGGCCTGAGAAGCCATCACTCCATCCTGCCTATATTCATGCATCAGATCCTGCTGAATATTCATCAGCTCGTGCGCCATCTCAGCCAATGGGCCAGTGAACCTGCTGGGGGTTGATGGCGATTGGATGGGCAAGCTCTCTAATCAAATCAAACTGCGTTCGGTATCGCGACATCCACAGGGCACAAACTACTCAACCCTGGAGCTGCAGAGAGAACAGAGTGGCCGCTCCACAGAGAGACATGAATGACAGTTAATTAATCTTGATTAACCTATTTAATAAGCATTAAGTGAGATTTTAAAGAGGCCTCATTGTAATCAGTTTCAAAGAATAAGCCTCATCTAAATCCACCATACAAAGCTGTTGTTTCAAGCACTAAAACAGTGGGGTAGGATAGTTATCCTCTGACTAAACAGTCACGATTCTCACTCTCTCATTAACACACACACACACACACACACACACACACACACACACACACACACACACTCTGCAACCCTACAGAGAACTGATTTGTGGTAGTTTTGAGTGTTTAATTTCTAGCGAGCTCTCCAGATGAGATCAGTAGGCATTCTAATCTCACCAAATGTCAGAACTTTTTCTGGACTATTCTATCACCGAAACCACACACGCACACACACACACACACACACATTCACACACACTCCCTCAATGGCTTTGCCAAATTTATGCAAACGAAGCTGCACTAACTAATGCCACTTCAGTGAAATCTGCTACGACAGAGGTAAAGTATGAAGCTAAGACATTTAAGTGCTGGCACATGAAACAGACGAGTACAGATACCATTCAACACAAAGCTAAGGACAAAAAACTTTTTGCAATTACACATTATGAGGGGCATGTGAACATAACTAATATGATTCTGAAAACTGGCCTTTAGGTAAAAAATTAAAGGTTTATTTTAATTGGGTCTTTCAAAGCCCAAAGATATGTCGCAAATAAATAGAGATTCAAGAAACGAAAACAAGAAACAAACTGTATTTTATGGCAAAAAAAGTGCAACTGAAAACATAGGCTAATTATCCTGTAAACTGTTCTGAAACAGAAACATTAATTTGAAATATTTGTTAGCAGTTATTTGTGCATTCCACATAGTCAATTAGCTTATTATTTATATATTCAAACTCTTAAATGTTTTCGGATCAGCATCACAGCTTGTAAGATTTCTGAACACTGTGCAACATGGCCTGTAACATTATACACTATACACTACACGGGCAATTAGTTTGTTACTTGCACTTTACTGCCATTCTTCCTCATTGCCACTCTGCACTTTATACATAACGCGACTTGCTGTTTTGGTGTGGTGGTCAGGTGTCCACAAACTTTTGGCCATATAGTGTGGCTTCAGTTCATGGATGAAGCAAGGTAACACTGTAAATTAAACCTTCTGTAAACATTTTCTCAACATTACGTTATAGTATGGATTAGGCAGATAACCAAGCCTGTGAGAATCCAAGAAAAAAAAGCCTAGCTAGCTAACCCAGATTAGAGGAGGGCATTTAACCAGATAGCAGGAAACTCTATTGACAACAAGTAACCTTACATTTATACTTATTTTAATGTGCAGTGAATTATGAACTATTTCATATCTAGATGTTGGAACTCAAAAAAAGTATTCCATAATTAAAATTCCTTATTAACATCTTATTAATGCCCTTATCAGTACAAACATCCAAGGTCTAATAGCTTTCCAAGCATAGTATTTTAGCACATGTATATAAAAAAAAAAACACCATTAACCATATTTTCGTTTTTTGATCTTACCAGTTTAGAAAGTTATGTTGGGGCTTGGAACAGTGGAACGAAATTGTTAAAGGCGCCACTTCAAACTCCATTCCCACTCGGGACATTAAGAAAATACAATATTCTCTTTCTGACGTGCAAAAGCCTCCTGAACCCGTGTAACACATGAGCCTATGTAGGAGTCAAACTGTGACAGATTGCAAATCTTTCACACATCCATACAAGCCAAAACAGGAGTCACAGGCTAGCAGTAAAGCCAAGAACAATAATGAATGCACTGAGAACAAATGTGTGTGTGTGTGTTTGTGTGTCCCGCTCCCAGACTGCCCTCCATAGGTTAGTGTCCTCTCTGCCCTAACTCACGTGTTCAGTTCACCTGCTAATTACCAACCATCAGGTGTGTTGCAGCAAGGAAAACTGGAAGCTGTGCTCACAGTGCTGCCCCAAGACCGGAACTGGGAAACTCCAAGTACTGTGTACAAGACAAATATCTTCAGCATTTATAAAAAAAAAAAAATAAAATAAATCTTATAAAGATAATAAAATCTTCATACAAATTCAACAACAGAAATATCAGTAATAAAATGTTCATTCAAATGGGTTTATGCAGTGAAACTAAGGATTTTTGCAGCGCTTTCAAAGTCAAAAATTCATTTTTAGTTTTTTCTGTATTACACAAACATTTAAACTCAATACACATGATAATATTTTGTTGTACATGGATCTATTTTCTAAACTGAAAAAAAATGAATGATGTTTGTTTCTGTTTTTGACCACTTTAACATCATTTTAAACGATACTAGCTACTTTAATTGATAATTATTTAATTAAACCGATAATTATCAGTTTGCCGTTTTAATAGTCATTTTAAATGGCTGAAAAAAATGATCTAACTATGGAGTGTTTGGACTCCCAAGCGAGACAACAGAAAAGCTCTTGCTCTATCCTCAGGAAATCTCAAGTTTGAATCTGATAATGCCATCCTCAGACATCTATGGCCTGGAGTCCAAGAGAGCAAAATTCTCTCCCCTGTCAATCAAAGCAACACGAGGGCTCATCATCATGGGCTCTGTGAGCTCATGCATGTGCAAGAGCTCAGTTATTGCTTTCAACGGTGTTCAGCTGCCCTGTGACATACAATACAATGGAAAGCAGCTTAAAAAAAAAAAAACCTGGAGGAAGCAGATTTTAGCCTTCCCCCTCCCTGCCTCGTAGCTGCCATGTGACTGGAGAGAACTAGCTAGCAATTGGGAATAAGAAATGATTAAATAAATTGGGAGAAATTTTTGGGAGATGTTTTTTTTTTCCCCTAACTATTGTTATTGGACAAATTAGAAATGAAGCATTTTTTCAGTTTTTTATCCCAAAATATGCACATTTGAAATATACACTGTCTAGAATGTGTAGAGCATATCTTTATGACCTTCAAGAATCCATACAAAAACCTTACAGGTTAAGTTTTTAAAACTGATTAAATTGAGAAAGAAATACCCGCGTAATAATAGTGTTGCTATGTGCTGTGTTAATACGTGCTGAGATCTCTCCATTTCCTGTGTACAGTCTGCAGCATCAAATTAAGATATTCTTTCTTCTTATACTTTTTCACCAAATGAATACTGGAGCCTGTCATTTATCATTTCTTATGTTATTGTCTCAAAGCAATGGGCTGTTCTGTGTTCTTCCAAACCACTCGTTGCACAGTAAGTAATGCAGTTATATTTACTGTATGAGATCTCAAGACAAACCAGAATGCCTCTACACACCACCAAAATCCAGACATCTAGAGGAATCACTGGAGTTGCTTCAAAACACTCAGCATAAAACAAAGCTAAGAAGCCAAGAAAGTCAATATAAACACATTACAGAGACTGATAGGTGTCGCAGTAGCACAGAGAAACCCTCTTTCTCTGCTGGTGTGAAGACACCCAGTTTAAAGCCAGTCACAGACAGTCAAGGCCAGAGGCAGGGACACTACAACACATCAAGACAAAGTGAGACATAGACTGTCAAGGAAGAGGAAAACACAATACATCTCTTACACCGGGCAACACATCAAGTCACTATACAGCGAAGGCGGTTCAGGCTACAAGGGTACAAAGTAATAAACTCATACACTGCCTTAGATCTAAGCAGGATTATTAATGATAAATAAAAATACAAAAAATATATTAAAATGACAAACAACATAACTGCCAGATAAAATATATTTATATATATATTTAGCAAAGTATAACTATTTTATTCTCTTGTATATTGAATGAAGCTCAGGAATCCTGCTACGGTTCATTATTAATACACAGTAAGTGTTTTCCGGATGCGATCAGAAAAGAATTTTCAGACCCATTAAAACACCGAAAAAAACACACACACACAAATAATTCCAAAAAACTAACTACAGAAAACTGGGGGAAAAAAAAAAAACTATAGAGATAAGAACTACATTAAGAACTCAAGACTATTACAAAATATGGTCCTACATTATGCAAGTTAAATCTACTTGGCAGGAAGAAGACAGACTAAATGTCTAAGACTGGGCAGCATATTGCCATAAAGATGTCATGAGAAATTGAGTGCTAGAGAGCTCGGCTATTTTGCTGTGTGGCCGAAACACAGAAAGAGAGAAAGAGAGAGAGAGAAAGAGTAAGAGAGAGTGAGTGAGTGAACAAATGCGTGAGAGGGCAGAGGCTGTGTATTAGCAGTACAGTGAGCCGAGACTGGGTGATTGATTCGAGCCCTGGCCAGTCCGCCCGCCTGCCCTCGGCCCATGATGAATGACTCAGGGTTTTAATTAACCTCCTGCACACACATCAATATTATTCAAACATGTTACTCCCTTTCCCTTTTGCCTCCATTACACGGTAACCTTTAAAACACAGCTTTGGGGCTGTGAGAAATTGTAAATACCTCATACAAAAAAACGTGGAAAACAAGTTCTATACAGTGCTTTTTTCCTTTTCAGTGAAGTTTTCAGAAAAGCATGACGAAGATGAGAGCTGAAGCTTTGCTCTAGAGGGCAGTAGAGAGCAAAGTCTCCCGTATTTGAGCTGTGATTAGATGTGAGACTTGGCTGAACACCAGCAGAACAGCACCGCAGCCTCGTAATCAGCTTTGCAGCACAGACTCGGATGAATATTCAAATTTCATTTTCAGCTCAACTACTGCTGAGAAAGTGTTTTCCTATGTACCACTTTATGGCCACTTTTTCAGCTGAATGTAGTTAAGAGCTGTGGCCACTTAGCACATTCAGTGTGTGTGGTGATGTTCTCTGGAACAAAAAAAAAAAGAAAAAGCATAATAATGGAGACCAATTGCAAAAACATGCGCATCACCTTCATTAATTGGGTTCTAATATATTAAATTAGTGATCACATTCTGAATCCTGGGATCCACATAATCCTAATTGTTCAGAGAGCTAAATACATAATCTTTCACAGTCTAGCTCATTTATTTTAAGTACCAAAAATTTAATTAATAAATGAAAATACAAATTTGGAATGTAATGTTCCGATACTGAGCATTAATATCAGGACCTAAAATTTTCTGTATGTATGAGATTTTTCAGTTGTGTGATGTTGACTGACACAACATACTTGACTGATCATGCACATAAACATAGGACACACCACACTGAAATTATCCTGGCCAATTTTGCATAACAGCAAGTAAAGTTTGCAGAAAACGGTTTTGTTTCTAAGAGGATTTCGATATCAGATCAGTTAATAATCAGTACTGTATCGACTGAATCAGTATTTTATCAAAAGGAAACGGTACAGCGGTCATGCAGAGAGAGCTGTATGTGTCTATATGGATGGGATAACAAAATTTAACATGACTTATTGTGTTCAAATTAAACTACTTTTAAATTAACTGCACCTTCACCTGCTTCAATTATGATGCCCTGATTGATCATACAAATAAACAGCAATCAGACTCATCTCTAACTGCTGCTCTAACTTTGAACAACTATCATCTGTTTTATCAGAATATCTTACAACTGAACAACAAATCTATATGCAGAGGGGCGACAAAGGAGAGAAAGGTCAGTGCAAAACAATACAAAGTTCTTCTGACTGATCACCTTTATCTTACGATGAAATATTTCTATTCTGGTGGGAGTGATGTCTTGCAGGATGACTCCGCCCCCATCCACAGGGCACAACGGCTCACTGAATGGTTTGATGAGGATGAAAATGATGTAAATTATAGGCTATGGCTTTCTCAACCCAAGTGAACACCTATGGGAGATTTTGGAGTCAGTGCTCTCCATCATCAAAACACCAGTTGAGGGACTCTCTTTTGGAAAATCTCTTCAGTATATTTCTAGAGACTTACAGAATCAATGCATATTGAAGCTGTTTTGTCAGCTAGTGCTGGGCCAACACCTTGCTAAAACACCATATGTACGTTTTTCCTTTGTCACCCATACATACAGTGGGTATAGAAAAGAAATCACCCCCCTTCAAAATAATCACATTTTGTTGCTTTGCAGCCTGAAATGAAGACGGACACTGTTGTTGTTTTATCCAGCTGTATTTACTCAGCGCAACTTATAACATTCAAGTGAACGATATAACAGCAACAGGCCAGAAAAAAATTTAAATAATTAAAAAAAAATGTTAAAAAAAAGCAATCACTGAGCTGGATAAAGGATCACCTCCTTGTGTGAATATTTTGTTGAACCACCTTTTGCTTTAATTACAGCCTTTAGTCTGTTCAGATACATCTCTACCAACTTTGCACATCTAGACTTTGCAATATTTGCCCACTCTTCTTTGCAGAACTGCTCAAGTTCAGTTTAATTTGATGGTGACCGTTGGTGGACTGCAGTCTTCAAGTCATTCCACAGATTTTCAATGAGGTTATGTCTGGGCTCTGACTAGGTCATGCAAGGACATTCACCTTTTTCTCCTTCAACCACTGTGTGGTCAATTTTGCTGTGTGCTTTGGGTCACTGTCATGTTGGAAGGTGAACCTTCTTCCCATTGACAACTTTCTGGCAGAAGGCAGCAGGTTTTCCTCATGAATTTGACGGTATTTTGCCCCATCCATTTTCCTTCTATCCTTACAAGTACTCCAGTCCCTGCTGCAGAGAAACACCCCCACAACAGGATATTACCACCTCCATGTTTTACTGTAGGAATGGTGTTATTTAGATGGTGAGCTGTATTGGCTTTCCGCCAGACATATCGTTTGGTGTTGAGGCCAGATAATTTGATTTTGGTCTCACCTGACCATAACACCCTTTTCCACATGGCCTCAGAATCTTCAAGGTGCATTTTGGCAAAGCTCAATCGTGACTGCATGTGGCCTTTCTTGAGGAGTGGCTTTTTTCTTGCAACCCTCCCATACAAGCCACATTTGTGGAGAATTTGTGACATTGTTGTCACATGCACACAATGACCACTCTTTGTCAAATTCCTGCAATGCGACGTCCTGATCCAGGGAGGGTCTCAGTTGTACCAAACACCTTCCACTTCTTAATAATAGACTTCACCATGCTTCTAGGGATTGATAAAGCCTTTAAAAAATTTTTGTATCCATCTCCTGACTTGTGCCTGTCTAAAACTTTATCCCAGAGATCTTTTGACAGTGCCTTGGCACCTACAGTTGATTGTTTGCTTCAGTTTCACTACCAAGGACCGGAGTGCTCCAGGAATAGCTCTTTTATGCTGAGCTAATCAAAATGACCACAGTTGATCACAGGTGGAAGTCAAATGGCTTGGTGTGCCATTGAGACGGCCATTTAGCTACACCTGATTGAGTTTACAAGTCATTTTAAGAGGGGGGGTGATCCTTTATCCAACTCAGTGATTCTGGGTTATTTATTTATTTATTTATTTATTTATTTATTTATTTAGGCCTGTTGCTGTTATATCCTTCACATGGATGTTATAAGTTGCACTGAGAAAATACAGCTGGATAAAACAAAATTTGTGTCCGTCTTCATTTCAGGCTGCAAAGCAACAAAATGTGATTACTCTGAAGGGGGGGTGATTCTTTTCTATACCCACTGCATACGGGTAAGTGTATCGAAGTTAAGGAAACGTGTGCTTGTGTGTATAAAGGACATGGTCACTCAGTAGTAAGCCTGCTGTGTGTATGTGACAGCAGTGTTCTCTTAGCCCACAGGCTTTTTCTCTGTGAAAGAGAGGGTGGCTTGTGTGAGAGATGACAAACAATGAAGCCACACATCGATTAGATAGCCAACGCATTCCACACACTTCCTTACTGCAGAGCCCTGTAAGTAACAGGTTATAAAGAAACAACTGGAGGCTTCACGGAGAAAGCCGGACAACGGACAACACGGAGAAAACAAGTAAGCCTGGAACTCTCTGTTCTCTTTTATATGCTCGAAGCATTTAGCGAACAAGAGAACAAAAACCTAAGTGTGTACCACATGCTTAATCTGGACTCAGCACGGCTTGTTTCTGTAGTAATGGCTCCCCAGAAATCAGAGTTGAAATCAGAGCGTGGCTTTCATATCCGAGCATCATTTGGCTGTGTAAAAGACGTGCAATCTCTATAATCTTTATAGATGGCGTGTGAGGAAACGTCTGTGTGTTTCAAAATGCGGCAAAACAATAAAGCAATTATCCTGAAGAGACCATAAAAAACACATTTACACAAAGAATGGGGGGTGATGAGTTCCTGGATCAACAGGAAATGCTAATGTTGGCTGTGACATTTGGGAAAGTTGTCGCCATGGCAACGTCGCCGCAGAGAAAGCACATTCCACATCCCATCATGGATTTATGAGCTAATTCCTGCTTACACAGAATCCAAGCACAATAGCTCATGCCTGCGCCTGAATGCAGTTTGTGTGTATATGTATCTCTATGAATAATAAACCAATTAATGGAAATAAACTGATAAATAAATAGCCTATAAAGTGCAAAGATGTTTTATAGTTTATTTTATAAACTGACTTATGCATAAATGGCTTTTTAACTGAAACCTCTGATTAAAAATAAATCACTAAAGGCTAGGGCTGTCAAGTTCCTATAAAACTGCATTTGAATGGTATTTATTTAAAAGTATGTGAATGCTTTGAAAAATGAATGAACCTTTAATTTTATACTGTCAAAGGGACACATTAAAGAGATATAGTGGGCAATATAGTAGCATATACTTTGTTTTAGATCTGTCTTGATATTTTTTATCCTCTGATTCCTGATATCGTGTTAGATTTTACTTTTCTTAGGGGAATTGAGTTCTGTAAACATCGGCCATCTTCAACTCATCATCATACAGGAAAAATTCACAGGTAGTATGTACCTCAAATGCATTTCTATTCACTATATATGCTCAACGGGGTTGAGAAAAATCCAAACAAAATAAATAATAAATAAATAACATCACCTAATCACCTGCTTCCACTGAGAATATGAATATATGCTTTTTTTCATTTTTATATATGTATGAAACAGTCCTAATGCTCATTACATGGTGCCTTTTTGAAATTATTTACAATAATTACCTTTATCCTAATAGACATCCTAATGTATACAGTGGGCCACTAGAGACAATGCTTCTGTTTGCCGTTCATTTTCAATTTAACACAAAGGCTTTCATTACAAATGCTCTTATCAGGAAAAGTAGAATCTTCAAAATATATTTACATGAATTTCAGAATTTCTTAGTATTTGGTTTGTCTACTTTTTGCTTTAATAACAGAGTGCACTAGAGCTGACACATACTCCACAAGTTTGTGCAAAACCTTACAATCCATGTTCAAATCCATCAAAGTGTCTTCTGAACGTGTGCTTCAATGGAAGGGATAAGACTCATGGTCAATGCCAGAAATGTGCTTAAATTTAAAAACAATCAAGATGTTGCACATTCCCTTTTTTTGTTTGTTTTAGAATTTTCACATTCCTAAAACTTTATCTCAGACCTTTGGACCCAACTGTATGATTTTTTTTTTCCATTCAGACACTCTTTCCTATACCAGGACATTAGGACAAATATGGATTTTTTTTGGCCATTAAATATTGAACACACTGATGAAAATTCAAATACCATTTGTTCTGAAGGCCTAAAGAAAATACATCATGTTTTCTGATGGATGAATATTATGATATGAACTGACAAACTTTTTTTAAACTTTTTTTTTAATGTAATGAAAAAAACAAAACCTTTAATGTAAGCTACAGAAACCGAGATGAGGATTTTGAAATCTGAAATTAAATTGTGCAGGACCTAGAGATTCCAGGCCCTACTTTGTATACAGTTTTGATTTGTAATTCAATGCTAATAGCTGTTACAATATTTAAACCACAATTGTTTTCTCCCTTCATACGCAGAGAGGCGCGCACACGTGCACACACACACACACACACACACACACACACACACACACACACACACACACACACACACACACACACACGTTGTGCTTATGAGGCAATGTCCTAGCAATGGACACAAGCAGAACAGCACATCCTGTTCCCATCACTGCTATTAATTAGCATAGGGAAATCAAAAGCTTTGTATGCGATAGGCCATCTGAAATATGTACAGATTCAATTAGGAGGAAAATGCCCTCTGAGTTATCGAATTAGGAGTGGCCGAGTTAGGAGTATGATAAGAGCAAATACAGAGAGAGAGGACAAACCTAACACTCAGGAGGACTGTTGCAGAGAACACTTAAGGGAAGATGGCTCATGTGGCCACTGCTCTTTGGTTATAAATATGACTGAGTTCTACATCAGCATTTGGAAAGGTTCAAATTTCCATATGAAACTAAAATCCCTAGAAAAAGGTATGCTATATTTCCATAAATTACTATACAGTGGCCTGCTTTAAATGTCGCAGGGCAATTTTCCTCTCGCATTTTTCTCCTACTGTAGTCATATCAAATACCCAACGACATACAGCCACACAGATGCTAAATTGTCTCCAGGATATTGCATATGCTTTTTGAAGATGCTGGAAGGAGCTAGAGTTCAAACACTTATCCTGTTTCAGTAGTCTACTGAGAGGGTTTTTTTTATTAACATCACAGGCCATGTTTAGAGTGCCATGCCACAAGCCTGAATAATTTCACTCAGAGTTCATCAGCCTTACCTTGTCCTTATCTTCCACCAGATCTGAAAGCACATCATCAGGATCCAGAATTCCCCCATCACAGTACTCAACGTGGTGGGTCCGCACCAGGAAGTCTCCCTCCTGCAGAACACGCAGATTGACATATCCCATCACACAAAGCACACAACACACCAGCCATGACCCCAGCCTTATCAGGTCTCTACAAACACTTCTGCAAGGCTGTTCCCATGGTGCTAACTGATACCAAAAATCAAAGCTCTCTTTAAAACAGGCCTTGTTTATGAGCGCTATAAAAACCTAAAAGAATGTAAGCGAGCTTTGTGTGAAGACAAATACATTGTCAGAACACTGACGTCAAAAGTAACTAGAAAGGAGTTTCACGTGATGTAGTTTAACATACTTTTGGAGACATAAGAAATAGGAAGTGGTGCATTCCAAAAGTGGGCCTATGCAGGGCTATGCTAGCAGTGCTGCTCTATGCTAATAAATAAATACATAAATACATAAATACATACATACATACATACGTACATACGTACATACTTCTGGTTCAGGCTACATTTACTTTGGGTTTAAATCTGAGTACAGATACAGATAGTGCCACTGCATTACACCTTCAGTGTAGCTAGTTTAGTTACACAGTTTAGTTAAACTATAGCATCTCATATTTTTATATAGTCTTAATTGTGTACATCATTTGCACTGGTTATAACACAGTTGATGTATATTATAATAATATTGCTGTGTTTTTATCACCTCAGGTAACCAGGAAACTGTATTCTGATTTGTTTTTTTTTTCCACTCTTATCAGATTGGAAAGGAGGTCACCTGGACTTACATTAAATAGTTAAAATAGCACTAACCACATGTACAAAACCATGAGCTCCACTTGACCTATCTCATGCTGGAAGTCCGCCAATATTAATAAAAGTAAAAGTATGGCTTATTATAAAGCTACATGACAGCTCATATTCAGCACATATTCTTATTAAGGAGCACAGACATTGCTCTTGTCAGATCATGTCAGCGAGAGGCTGTTAACTTTCCACCAATTAGATTATAGTTGTTTAAAAAGGTAAAAAGTTGGAATGCAAAAAATATGAAACTATAGATTCAGCTTTGCCTTTATGGCAAAATACACAGATAAATAGTCTCTTCAGAGCTTATGTGCTGACATGCCCCTACTGAAAGACTCAGCGGAGGGAGCCATTAGCTGTGACAGTACCATCTGAATATGTGCAATCACTGCTGTGCATCATTCCATATTACTGAGCCGTCTTATTTACTCGCAAATCACTGACACACAGAGCAGGACTGGAAAAATGATATAGGTTTTAACTACATCTAATTCAAATATCAACAACATTAAATGATCTGAATCACTCTCTAATTAAATAGTGAAATTAATCTGATATACCCTGCAAAGCATAGACATTTGCAGATAAACAATGTGTTATCTACTTGCTTGCTAGAGAGGCTGACCATTTGGTGGTTAGTCATGACTTTCCGCTGACAGACCAGCTGAGAGCCATCGCAGCCAAACACATAACACCTTGAAGGCTTAGGTGGAATTTTTCCAATAGGCAGACCTTATTACAGAACCCAATATGTCTTATAACAAGACCAGATGGGAGAAAACATGATGGTCCTTTGAATCTGAACAGTCCAACCGCTGCACTGAATCTGAGCAGTATGGAAAAAATTATGGAGGGGGGAGGGAAAAAAAAAAAAAAAACACCTTCATAATTATTTTACTTTATTATCCAGGTGGATGATGAGTGTATGTGCATAATACAGTATGTCATTTTCAACCTCCACGCATCTGAGATTATATATATATATATATATATATATATATATATATATATATATATATATATATATATATATATGTACGTATAATGTTATATATTTAACAATCTAATGTGTCTGTATGGTGATTGCTCTAGCGCAAATATTTGTATATACAGTATAACTCATTTAAAGGTAAGAAGTGCTACTTGTTTACCACTGACCTCTGAGTTGAGGAGAATGTCCCAAGTTCCCAAACAGGACATGAGGAGGCATTTATGTAGGTCTGTGCATTTCAGAAAAGAACAAATAAATTAAATTTTTAAATTCTGGAATACTTTTTGGGAAATATGTAGGTGTTTGCTGTAAAGTATTACTGTAGATCCTAACAGATGTTTATTAACTGTGCTTTGTAAAGCACATCACTGTACGCACTGCATTTGGCCTCAACGTCAAAAAGTAAAAAGAGATTTGTAAGTGAAAGTCTCTTGGTGCGCAAACCTACATGTTTGTTCAGAAAAACCTAATTATAGCTTCACTGCATTGGCTGTACTCAGTATGTTAATCTTGCGTTTTCAGTCATCCACCAGCACTAATAGGTCACCACTGTTGTTGTTTTGTTTGTTTTTTTATAGAGTAGATTTCTGTTCTTTCTTTCATGGAAATTTATATGATTGTACTGTTTGTTAGTGAAAGCTACAATGTCCATACTCAGTCATTAATTACATTATGCTGTGATTAATCATATGTTTTGTGTTAGTCAGATGAGCTGGAACACTGTGCGTTTGTGAAATCTGACCCATGGTTCAACCAAGAGAAACATGTTTTGTTATATCTGTTACTCATTTCTAAATTAACCAAGTAATTACATGACAACTCTGTTGACTCACTCTGCAGTGAGTAGCTGCCTGGTATTTTATGAATGAGACAAAACACGTTCAAATTGCTTTTGCATCAGTTGTGAGATGCATAGAGTTGCCCTGAGGCTACCTAAATAATGTCTTGTGTGCACAATTGCGGTGTTTAGTGAGATTTTTGATTGAAGACAAAGATGATGTTCCTATTCAAGTCACCTTTTTTGCAGTTTAAAAAATACTTTTTACTCCCTTACATTTCCTCAATTTTTGTCCATCTGTAGTTCAGTACGCTGAACTGTTACAGTGCACATGAATAATTCTCTCCTCTTCATTCCACATTGAACATTACCATACCTTATCATGTATTAGTGTGCACAACGTAAATCCTTGGAGTGTATACTGCAGAAAAGACTCATGGCCTGCAGCTAAAGTGACTGCAACCTATGCTTCACTTTATTTATTCCAGGAATAATATTTGTATGCCAAAGTTGACATTGTAATTAACATCAGTGCATTTGTCTGTATTCACAATGAACTGCAAGACTCACCACAAGTTAAAATGATTCATTATTAATGATGAATAGGAGCATGTTTGGGTAAGGAGATCATGCTGCCATGTGCAGAGAGCTTAAATCTAAGCTATCGCTATGACTGTGGAGCGGAAATTATGATTCATTTCAGGTTTGTTTAGCACAAAGGTAACCCCCTTTTGCATTTCTGACAGCCTCCACTCTTCTGGAAAGGCTTTTCACTAGATATTGTAATGTGGCTATGGGGATTCAGTCACAAGAGCATTTGTAAAGTCAAGCACTGATGTCAGGTAAGCAGGCCTGCCGCGCAGTCGGCGTTTCAGTTCATCCCAAAGGTGCTCAGTGGGGTTGGAGTCAGGGCTCTTCCACTTGAAGACCTTGGCAGACTATGTCTTTATGGACCTCACTCTGTGTACATGGGGTTTGGGTCTCTCTTAGTTCTAGTGACGGGAAACTGTAAATCTACAGCAGACAAAGATATTCTATACAACTGTGTGCTTCTAACTTTGTGGTAACAGTTTGGGTGTGACCGACAAATGTCCACATACTTTTGGCCATACTATATTTAAAGGTGCAGACTGTAAATTTTAGCCCCATAATAATCAGATACATTGAAGAACAAACTGATTTGCATATCACACTCACACTGTCTTATGTCAATTGCCTTTTTATAATTGGCTGTATTAAAACATGGAATGACAAAACCACTTGGGTTTTTCATGGGAAAAAACACAAAATTATGTTAGTTTAACAGCTAGTACTCTGACTATAAATTACACATGAAGGGCATTTTAAATAAAGATGTGAAGATCAGCCTGATCACTCAACATACAAGAGCAGTAAAATAATCCCAGGTGAGTGATGAGAATAAATGCACTATTAGATTTCATCATATTGAAGTGGAGAAAATGTAAGGGAGCAAACAGCTTTTTTTTTTTTTTTTTGGATTTTTACACTGAACGTAAATACTGGTATTTAATAATGGTCCCTGGAGGACTAGGTTCAATTCCCGGCCTGGGCTCCAATCCCAGCCACTGGGGTTGCGTGCAGCTCTCAGTGCCGGTCCCAAGCCCAGATGAAATTGGGGAGGGTTGCGTCAGGAAGGGCATCCGGCGTAAAAACTGTGCCAAATCAAACGCGCAGACCAATGATCTGCTGTGGCGACACCTAACGGAATCAGCCGACAGAAGAACAACAACAATAATAATGGTCAACTGGGCAGGAACATTAGCTTTGTCTCCAATCACTGACCACTGTAATTATACTGTGCATTTGCTAAGTACATTAATTATAGAGGACGTTGTTTATATGGCCTCAGGGCAACTCTGTGCAGCTCACAACTGGTGCAAGACCAATTCGCACAGTTTGCCTCAATCAGAAAATGGCAAGCAGCTACTCACTTCAGAGTCATTGTGCAGTTACTTGATTTATCATGACACCGAATTTAGAAATGAGTAACAGAAATAAAACAAAATATGTTTCCCTTGGTTGAGCCATGTATCAGAGGAGCTTTATCCTAGTCAGGGACGCAGTGGAGCCGAAGCCTACCCCGGGAACACCAGGCGAGGAGCAGCAGTGCACCCTGAATGGGACGCCACTTCCATCTTTGACATTCATACCATAAAATGAAAATAAGGTAATAATGGAAAAGCTGCATTAAAGGTATTTTAGAGTTCCTGAAAACAATTTTGCTGTCACATTTGATGCTCTATAGATGCCTATGGGAGGTAATTATTGACGTGTATTTTAAATTTAGAAGCAAGCTATTCACTGAGAATAAATAATATGCAGAAAATATGGTTTTAGAAGAATTTTCCTTTAAACTTTGACAGTGGAATTAGGAGACAAATATTAATACATGGTTTACATTATATTACATTTTTACCTATAATGTCAGTATTTATTGATGGAAATTATTGAAATCTGTACAGACAATTCTAGCATTAGTGCAATTCCATGCACACACATTCTTAAGTGCTTTTAACATTTCATCAAACATCGTGTAGCAGATTAAACAAATATTTCACTCTTTCAAGACACAATTGGGGCAATCTATATCTAAGAATACATTTTATGGACAAATTTAGTGAGGTGTATTTTTTCCATTTTATTTAGTCAGATGCATTTCCTTTAACAGTTCAGTCTATAAAGAAAGGCCAAATTCTCAAATAAATGCTATGCAGTTTAAATGAATGTCATCACCAGTCTGGCTCCTGCACTGATTTAGTCTCAATTCCAGGCATCATTACTGCAGCCACATCTGGGCCCAATGCAGTTTAAGAGAATGGAGTACAAACTAGGGCTAACAATGAGGAATTTCTATTGTAAATCTGTGTAAATATGCAAAAAAAAATTATTTATAAACTCAGCTATTGGCCACCAACTTAAAAGGCACAGGGCCATCCCACAGCTCAGTCTGGCACTCTGCATGCATTTCTGCAGACTCATTTCTGGATCTAACAATAGTAAAAAACATGTTTATAGTGTTTCAACAGAATTATGTGTGACATAACTGTGTCACAACAAATAATGTTTCTTTTTAGGCAAGTGTCTGTTTTCTCTTGAGGTGACTGTGTACTGTGCTAGCAGGAGAGTTATATGGCTTTGCACTGCATATCAGCGTTTCCACATACCTGAGTGTTCCTGAGTCCAAACACATTAGGGCTGTAAACCTCAGGCTTCCACACAATACAATAAGATTTCAATCCATAAGGCAACAATTTGATACCACTGAATCTGCTATGATACAACATATTGATTTGATTTAGGAGCTTCTGATTAACATGTGACCAGTGATGATGGCTGAATGATGATTATTTTATTTACAGGCAATTCACCTTGCTAGTCTATTAATTACATCAGTTTAAAAATATGAATTTATTTTATTTATTTATTTTTTTTTACACACCAGCTGTTTGTACTTTTTTGATAATAACCGATTTATAATTGTAGCAGATTAACTTCAAATGTTGCCTTTTAAATCGATGCATCGATTCAAATCATCTGATTGTTAAAGCTCTTAAAACACACCAATTAATCTACCTTGTAAGAACTGCTCTATGTTTAATCATCCAGATTCTCAGCAGGTGGAGGAATCCAGAACGAGTAGCTCACACTATAGTTAAGGCATTGAAATGTGTTGCATCAATGTGAAACATACATACAAAATGTAAACCTAATTGTCTGCCACACAACTATAAATAATAAATAAATAATTAAAAAAAATATTAAAAAACTCAAACCGGACACAAACCTGGCTTGTCCCAGACACCTGGGCTGCTGATGTTTTTCTCCCTAATTATATTTATTCAACATGTGGATTTACATCTGTTATTGCAAATTGCAGGTATACAGACCATTTCTGTGATTATTAACAAATATGTTGTTGAATTTTACCAAAAGAACATTAAAAAGTTCTCATTATAAAGTATTATAAAGTAATAAGTATCAAGACACTCCATTTTTACTCTGACCAGATAAGTTTTGTAGAAGTACTAAAAATACAGCGTCCCTGCCTCTGCACTAGCTTTTAAACAGAGCAAAGTGATTATAGCACAACAGTAAGACCGTTCTTTTCCAAGTATCCACAAACATAAGCACTGCTCTTAAAATGCTTGAGATTACTGAATTCAAGAGTCATCATATTTATGTAGAACATTTTGGTTTTAATGAAACTTTAGCCCCAAGTGCCTGCATACACTGCAGAAGTAACAACATAATAGAATCATTTAGGACAGACATTTCCTCTAACAATTCCCTTAAGTGTCACAAACCAGAAACGTGAAGATGATTTCACTTGGTCTTCAGTGAATCTGTAACACAGCAGGCCACCACGAGTGACAAGAGCTACAGAAAGCACAGAGAGGCTCATATTGGATGTATGAGGCTATGCGCCTGTCAGTACAGAGTCTATTAGAGTGATGCAGGCAGGACGCTACAATAAGGCTCATTTCCTGCTCTATGACAAGTGAATGAGGCCATGTGTGTAGGAGCAAGCGTATAATGAAATGATGGAAATCTGCAGAACACTCATTGTGTTCTGCTGATGGCGGCGAGCGGCACGGCTCTGTCCGTATTTGTGACTTTGCTTTTGTCTTAGATGTCAGGGGTCCATTACAGAGCCTAACATCATTACCGCACTCATAACAGCAACGATGATGATAATGATAATGATGCAATAAGAGATGCTGTCCATCTCGGAGAATGATCTCCCCACCTTCGCATCGCATCCCTGCACTTTCTGGTCAAATATGAAAATACCAATTTTGATCGAAATTGAGTTTAATAAACACAGTGATTTCTTTCCCCTGCCTCATTTTCTGTTATGAGCTGCAAAATGGCCTGAATAAAATGAGATACTTTATATGTAGTATAGCTCAAATGAAATTAATATTTGAGAGGCATAGTGTGTCCCTCTCTCTCTCTGTGTGTGTGTGTGTGTGTGTGTGTGTGTGAGAGAGAGAGAGTGAGAGTGAGAGAGAGAGAGAGTGAGAGAGAGAGAGAGTGAGAGCATAATCAGTAGTTAAATGAAGCTAGCAGGCACAGGAAGAATCCTGTACAGACAACACGTCTGGCTGGTCTGCTCCAGCTGAAGCTGTCCCGCAGATTCCCACTGCTCATTAAGAAGCAACACCATACACACATATACAAAAAACAACAACAACAACAACAACAACAACAACAAAAAGTCACACCAATGATTTCCAAGCCCAAAGGCATGAAGGAATTACCACCATGTCTAAAATAATATAGTAAGCTGCAGGCCAGCATCCATTCAGTCCATGATCTAGCCACATAGGACTGTTCACTCAGCCAGAGGCAAGTGTATCAAATAACATATACATCGAATTACTAGTGTTACTGGTATGCGCAAAGAATCAATCACATCTACAGATCACATGTACAATACTACAGCAGTGAACATATCACCTCAGCCTCAACACAGACTCAATTTCTAGTTAGTGTATGAATGTTCAGTCCCAAAGTGAAGTCTAGATCACATGCAATTTTTCAATGCTCTCGAGTCAACAGCTTCTAGAAAAAGACTTGACTGACAGTCTGCTCCAATTTCCCCTCAGTCTTATTGAATCATACATCACTGGTTATATGATTCATTAGACAGCAATATCAAATATTCATTCTGCGGCGCTGTCATGCCAATGTTCAATATCCGAGATGTTTCTCTACATTCATACATAATATATAGAACCCCAATTATTTTGCTTAATTTTAAAATAATAATTACAATTACTACAATAATCCTTTATTACTTAAAATGCATTCATCTTGATTTTGAATTTAAGACTCTCATATTGAGAGAATCCTTTAAATTGTAAATGCAAAAAAAACTGACTTGAATAAATACAGCGAAATAACAAAGTATCATTGAATACAGTAACATTCTGCAATTTTCCAGGAACTCTACTAGTTAACCTGCTGCTTAAAAGACAAATCCTCTCTGCAGACCTTTATATCAATATTTATAATTAACTTGTGATATTCACTGGCAAAATAAACAGTATTTATTTTATTATGACCTTTTTAGTTTATATATCTTTCATTGACATGTTGATCCATTTTCACTACATTACCCACAATCCCACTGATAGTGAGAATTAATGCTGCATTCGTGGTGCCTTGTAAGTGGTAATTTGCGCCTACATCCCATCTTGCAGGTGTTTTTGAATGTCTAGACACAATAATTCGATGGCAGGTGCCACCCCTCGTATGTTAGCTTAGCCTAGTGCAGTTAGCTAGTTTCTGTTTGATGTTTTTGACAGTCAGGTTAACTGCCTTAAATACAGCCTAGTGTAGTCCCTATGCTATGTTCGTTCCTTTGGCATCTTTCACGTTCTCACTCCTAAGTGAGACAAGTTTCCCTGTCATCCGGGTTTCATGGTTGTCCTGTTCTTACTGTACTGTACTGTAACCATACCCCCAAGCTCCTGTCCTACTCATATCCACCATCACTATCGTGCAACTGACCTGCAATCTTAAATTGTTATCGTTCATGCACTTACCCTAAGCCTTCTGTGGGAACGTAACATACCTGTTTTATGAAGTGATGTCAAATCAGCATGGCTGCTCTCAGCATCAGAAATAAACAAATAGCTCTTCTTTCCTTTAAGTGAGTTATACATATGCAAGTGTGTTCTTTATTTAAAAAAGTGAAATGACTTGTGGTGACTCATACTCGGAATTTGTGCCCTGCATTTAACCCATCCAAGTGCACACACAGTAGAGAACACACACCTGGAACAGTGGGCAGCCTATTTTGCTGCAGCGCCCAGGGTGCAGTTGGGGGTTCAGTGCCTTGCTCAAGGGTCTCAACTCAGTCGTGGTATTGAAGGTGGCAGAGAGCACTGGTCTTTCACTCCCCCCACCTACAACCCCTACAACCCCTGCCGGGCCTGAGACTCAAACCCACAACCTTCGGGTTACAAGGCCAACTCTCTAACCATTAGGCCCCGACTACCCCCAAAGATCAATCTAGATCAACCAACATACAGACATATTAGACTGTTAAATCTATAACACTGACTATACAGTTTGCTGTTTTGAGGAGGAAAATTTACATCACTCATCACATTTAGCTTGCTAGCTTGAAATGATCATGTTTTTTCCGCCACACTTTGTAGCTTGAATGCATAGAGGTCAAAAATGACGTAATTCTGAGCTCCAGCTTCACATTTCCAAAGTGATTCGAATGCAGTAATATGCTGAACTCAGTTTGAGGGATCTTCACAACTTTCAGAGCAGGAATTCTTAGTTGAGGTGGTGTTCTTTGTTTTTTGTTTTTTTTTTTTCAGCCAGAGGCTCAAGCTTTAGCATTTGAGCTCAGCATTTGTTGCCTCCACCACTTCTACATTGGATTAGTCATTTATGACTTCGGAAAATGGCAAGCAAAAAAAGAGGCTCTTGCTCCTTTGTTAGGAGCTAACAGTGAAACCTGACTGTAATTTTTTTTTTTTTTTTTTAACTCCAATGTAACTGTCCCCCACGGCTATTATGAAAATATAGCACCAGTCAACAAATTAGCGCTGAAAATGCAAAGAACATCAAAACATTTCAGGTTGGATTTTTCCTTTTAGTTGCAGTATATCTGTTCCAATACAGGAAAAGTAGCCAGTGCCATAGAACACTATAGCAAACATGAAGGGCATTGTTAATTTCATCATTAGTTTCTCAGTACAATGATAATCATTATCATCACCATAATTATAAAGTTTTGTTGCCAGATCTCCTCACGTTGCTAACTACTAAACAGCAGTCTCCCTCCATTTCATATTCAAATAACAGTGGGCCGGTTTCCTCCAGATGCCACATGCCCAGTTTGGAACTCTTGTGAGCAGATGCTAACTGACTGTGTTTCTGCAGGGAGGCATGCTAATTGTTTTTTCGGGCTGGCTGTGAGCCAGGCGTTTTGATATCATCAGCCGGTCTCACTGCCAGCTCAGCACTCGGGCAGCAGGCATTCCTGAGCATAATGAAAAAACAGCAACACAGCTCCAGCCTACATTCGCCTGGGTAATTAAGTGGCCCTTTTACGCAGGCTGATAACTTCCTGAGTGACTCCCGGATACTTCCTCCACTTTCTCTTCTCAAGGCTCTGGCCTATGCACTCACTACCTCTTGTGCTTTCAGTGAAAATATATACAGTCCCCCCCCTCCCTCAAACCTTCTCAGGATTTATTACCTTAGGGGCCGTTTACACGACAACGTTTTCAGCCAAAAACGGGAAACTTTTTATGCGTTTTGCCTGTTCGTTTACACGACAACAGCCTTTCGGGTACTGAAAACACATATTTTTGAAAACGGGTTTCAAAGTGCAAGTTTCTGAAAACACCGCCGTTATCGTCTCCATGTAAACACCCAATACGGGAATCTTTGAAAACGGTGACGTCATGCATGTGCGTAGTACGTGTTAGGTATGTAGACATGCGCAGTACGTGTCTATTGTAAAGGTAAGCACGAACAAACATACACAACAATGGCGGAGTACATGGTAGTGTTGTTGCTGCTCAAGAGTTTGCTAACGCTTCCTCAGCAAAGTGTGGATTTACTTCAACAGTCGGTGTGGTGATTTTAGTGACGGAACTCCCGCCCACTACTACTTGTTTACTAACAAGGTGACAGCGCCAACTACTGGCCTGGCATACGTAATACAGCATTTATGGCTGTTATCGCAGATATGTGTAAACGCGAATCGTTTTGAAAACGTTGTCGTGTATACGTGAAACTTTTTGAAAATGCAAGAGAAAAACTTTTCCGTTTTTGACTACATCGTTGTCGTGTAACCGTAGCCTTAGGTCGGGGGTGTGGGCATTTTGAGTTATTTAATATGCCAGATTCAACTCAACAGTTAAGTGGGAAGGCCTTTATGCACTAAATTTAAAATAAAAAAATCTGTAGGGCTGTGACCTTCCAGAAACCGAGTTCGACACTTCAGCTCTGGGCCAATGCTGCACAAAAATTTCTCAAGTGTTAACTACACAGAGTTACCAAGCCCAGGAACATTCTTCAGAAGTTTGGCTCCACATCACAGGTCTTATATTTTTCCCCAGCAGGACACTGACATTCCTGGGTCACTGGGAACACCTCTCTAAATATTTCAGAACAGTGAATTAAAATGGGATGGAGTGCAATCAAGGGTTACAGAAATTAGAAAGCAAGCCCCTGGAGCTATAATTCTACTCTTTTAAAGGCGTAAGAAACCATTTAAAAAAAGATTAGTGCAACTAAATCTAGGCCAGTGCTTACTTCGCTTTAATCCTGGATCACATTTAACACATAATTACGCCGATGCAGCTACAAATGTCTCCAATTACCGTGACACAAAAATGAAAGGTTCAGAGTCTGCGAGACTTCAGTAGCTCAGGATGAAATCTGAATTCGTAGAATGGGATCATGGTGAGATAACCTGAGCAGAGCATGATGGTGACTTTAAACAAGGGTGTCAAACTCATTTTAGCTAACCAGCCACACTATACTTAGTCCATAAATCTGTTTATTGACCAAGAACACATCGACAACTCCTTTTCAGTGTGTTCACTGACCACCATTTATCAGAAACGTGCACTCTGAATGCACAAAAAGATACACTGCCTACAAAACTGATAAACACACTGCAGTTCATTAGAGAAGATCCCCCGAATTGGGATTGTGTGTCTACACAAAATAGCCTGCAATAATGAAGTGAGGGGAAACGTGTGTAGGTCGTAAAAATATTTGCAAAATAAAACAAACATTGTGACTGCATAAGTATTCACCCCCCATTAGTGTGAAATTGGTTCTTTTGGAAAGTGACCTGGTTGCGGCATCTTCAGTTTCAGCTTGCTAATGAAATGAAGTTTATTGCTCTATTTTGCCTGGAATAACAGAGATTAGCTTTTTCTGAATATTTCAATTGTCCGCAAAATTTTATTTTCAAAATAATGGTTCAAAATTCATTTGGAGGGCCAGATTAGGCCAGTAGGGTTGACAACCCTGCTTTAAACTAAAAAGCACAAGACTTTAATCATCCTAAAAAAGCTAATTCGCACATCAGGAAAAGAACATAATGAACATTGAAAGATCTCTTACGCCACCAAACCAGTACAAAACAAATCCAAAGTATGAGATGAGGGGGAGGGTTGCTAAGCGAGGCTTTCATACAAACTGAACTACACTTTCATACTCAAATATGGACTTAAAACATTACTCCTACGTGATCCGTCCACACGAAGCCTAGCCTGCTCATTACACCCAGTTAATCAATTTAAAATGTAACAGCCTCTCATTATCACTAAGCTGCTAAACATTTATAGCACGAGATGGATTCATTAATAAGTAATGGTGTAATTACAGGTCTCCAAGACTTAATAAGACAAAATGAAACCATTAAGAGTAGACTAATATTCAGCTAGCCGAAAACTGTTTTCAAGGAGTCAAGTCACATTATATAACACACAGGAAGATGATAAACCACACAGACCTTCATGTTATTGCCACGTGTACAGCTGAAAATCAACCTAGACGAATCGTGGAGCAGAAATGCATTAAGGGGGAAGCTGAAACAATGGGATTTCATTTGCATATGAGGAAACAGATCAGTGAACTCAAGTGAGCATCACACACATCAGAGACAGAAACCGCACATACCCTCTGGACTACACAAAAACGAAGCATGCGTGACAAACATGGTTTTATATTTTGAAGATGGCTTGCATGAAAGTAGCTCAACACTTTATGAAATGACGGAATTAATTTGAGTGTACAGATGGGTCAAGGAGTGAAAACTGTCTCATTATTTATAGCAAACAGTGGTGCTGAAAGTCTCTTCGGAAATCATAAGCTAGTATTGAACATGTGACTGGCAAGTGTTATTGCGTAATAAACTATAAAAGCTTATTACATTCTACTACATCAGTTTACCATGGGACATTTTCTTCAATTTACAGACCTATTTCATGGATTTTAGAAGAAAAGAGCTAGTCTTCACTGCAGTTAATAAATACACAGGTTTGGAGTAATAGCCAAGTCTACTTCAATAGATGAATGTAATAACTGAGCATCCAGCATGGTGCTTGGCTTCATGCTCCGTCTTTGCCAATTCCTCAGGATTTATAAGCTATACTGGTTCAGCGAGACATGCGAGCCTTGACTTTAATATTTCCAAAAATTTAGCACTGGTAATGTGGTGTCCATCTCTCTTGTGCAATTTGTTTTTAGATGGGTAATTCCACCCTAGAGCTTTTTTTTTTTTTAAATCAAGGAAGGCCACATTGATTGAATTTGTATGTCAAAAAAATTATTTAAACAGGGTCAAAATGTGCACTGTGTTCAGGAATTGTGCCACCATTTGATTAAAGCAACTTGGCACAATGTTTCAACATTAATCAACTATCTAGGAACCTAGCATCTGTTAATGTCAGGGCGAGTGCACACCTATTAGCCTGTTGGCCAAGTCCAAATCAGAGAAAAAAATTATACTTTTTGGTTGTTTGGTTGTTTGCTAATTACAGAAGTAAATGAACCAAAAAAAAAAAAAAAAAACCTGGCTGTGGAGTGTGTTAAGCTGAAAACATTGGATTTGGTCAGAAATACAATGACAGAAAAAGTAAACAATCCTTTGTCATGTGTTTAGAAATCACAAAAATGATCAGAGCACAGACACTGTGGAGCCGGTGTGTAAAAAAATTGGCACGTTGCATCCAGCATTTATTTTCACTTTTTGTTTGTTGGACCAAATATCCAGAACACATGGCATTTCTATATCGATACAGCTCTGTCCTTTGGCTCAGCGTCTGCCTTGCGGCTCAGTTTCACAGGCCAAAACTACAAAAAAAATAAAAAATAAAAAAAATCACTAACAACCCAAAATACACATCTTCGGTTCACTTCCAGCAATTCAATGCTGAATTGCTTTCTCACTGCAATCAAACCAAGTTCGCTTGGAACCAGACTGACACCACCTCACTGAGAAGCTCTTGGAGCAGTTGTTTTGGTCTACACCAAAGTGTGGTTGCCATGCTTAAACAAACTGCACTGAGGGGGGAAAAAAAAAAAACACCAGGGCTCGATTCAAACCAACTACACACTGCATGTAGAAGCACCCTTAGGCACCTGAACGCTTGACTTCATCCAAAACGTCAACTCGCATTAGCACAATATTTGTTCCAACACTCCAATTAAGACACCCATCTTCTGAATTTTCTTGCATCTCACAGCAAATTGTGAATTACAGAGGAAAAGGTTGATTTCACTCTCTGTAACATGAGTTTCACAGTTGTAAATCTGATAGGACGCTATTTATTTAGGACACAGGCTTAGTTTTCTCTGGCCCTAACTATCCACTAACACATCGCACAATTACAATTATGCAGAATCAATAAAAATGGTGAAGTATTGATTACTGTCCTACCATCAAGTACAACTGCACACAGGTGGCACTCCCTCATATAGGAGACAAGTGCTTGTCATTTGGAACGCAGAGAGAAAGACAAGCTGTTAGCTATTAGACGGAAAAAGAAGCACACTTTTCGGCTGAAAAAAAACAGCGAGGAATGACAATGTAAGTGAGGAGGAATCAATAAGGAAAAGTGCCGGCACGTCGCTAGTTCGGCAGTTCAATTTTTAACAACACGACCATCTCAGTCTGAGGCGGAGTGTAAAAGGTGTTGAGCAGTGATGGCTTTTTAAATAAATTGTACTTGTTAGAGTGGTTTATTCAAGTAAATATGAAAAGACAAATGTACTAGATTACACTCAGCTTTGTTTTCTCATTGGGTTTTTTTCTGTAGCTGAATATCAAGTGGTGTGTATATCCTATAATGAAACTTTCCTTTTTTCAACTCCCACTAAATGTTGGTACTTTAGAGGGGCTGTGTGGCCTGTGGTTGTGTATTGAATTTGACAATTTAGCCCCACGTCAAATCTAATTGATGATCCCTGGTGTACACACATCTGTACCATTTTCTGATGTCTAATGACGTGTTTTTGTAGAGCCGCTACATCAAGCAATGTATTATTCATTATAGAAAAAAGCCATGTCTTCAAAACAAGTTTTGAACAAACAGTTAACAGTATGGAAGCTCAGCACGGCTCCAATCAAACTGCCAGTCTACCGCAGTATAATCAAGCTCAATGTATTCCACAGAAACACTCCTGACTGGGTACGAGTATTTCATGGTGAACCAATCACAGCCGGCAAGAAGCTAGATGGTGTGGTGTCTACATGACTGTTAGACTAAAGGTTTACTCAAACAGCTGGGACACTTTACAGCATACCACGAAAAGGCGAAGATGGTTTAGGTTTTGTTTTGTTTGTTTTTACACTTTACTGTCTCTGATTAGGACTATAGAAAGATTTCGATTTCTTTATACTATTTATCCTGTCAGCTGAGGCAGTGCAACATTGTGAGGCTGGAGTGCTGATGACGTTCTCTCTGTTGACCAATTTTACCTGCAGAAAAACTATATTTTATTTACTGCAACAACCCTGAGAAAGCTTCTGCAGTGACTATGATAATCTAACAAGTAAGGAATAAAACATAAGGCATGTTTTTATTGGAAGACATTCCATGATGGGGTGGTGTGGTCCGAATCAAAGCCATTGTAACTTATCAAAAAATAAAATGTCATACAAAGATCACAATTTAAAATATTTCAGAAAGTGGATTGTGACAAAATGCCAATTTTATATAAATAATTATTCGTTTCCTCCTTGTATGCTGTTAACAGCACCTGATTTGAATTTAATGTAAGCGATTTTGAATCTAAAATAGTGAAATTTTTACAGATTATTTTACCTTCTTGCCAGTGTTAATTTTTTCGTAGACATAATATGAAAGCATCATCAATTTTATTTTTCAAAGGTATAATGCAAGACAACTTTGTTAGCAAACCTATATATAGTGATACATATTCATGTATTGTAGAATATACTGAAGTATCGGGATATGATATTTTGTCATATCACCTACCCCTAAGCCATCAGGGCTTTAAACGCTCAAAAGACTGTAACAAAATGATTCCAATATTTCTCTGAGAAACACAAGCATGAAAGCATAACAGCATGTGACATGAGATGAAAGAAAAGCAACATTAGGCTTATTAACAGTATTAATGAAGCTCCAGAAGGAGGCTAGGAGGAATTTGTTACAGCCAGCTCGTATATATTATATATGCTGCCTCGTAAGGGAGCAGAAAGTGTAATGAAAACAATATTTCACTTAAGATCGATGGTAGGGTGTAGCCAGGACTGATGGATCATACAGCACCATAATGTTTCCTATCAAAGATAATGTGAAAAACCAGTGCCAGTGTGCTGCATAGCACTACCAATAATAAGGTTTATAAGTCGAATGTGTGCATGCTTGTGAGAAAGCAAGAATGAGAAGGCAGTGAGCAAGCAATCTGTGTGTGTGTGTGTTGGGACCGAAAAAAGGGTGAGAGAGAGAGAGAAAGTAGGAATGGGAAAGATTAAAAATTAAGTCATAGCATGTGTAATAGGTGGAGTGAAAAAACCCTGCAGTTGGGTTGTGTGGGAGTATAGTCTATGATATGCGGGTGTGTGTGTGTTCTCTGTGACCCTATAGAACTTCGGGCTCAGTACAGACAATCTTCATTTACTCTTATCAGTCTGTCTTGTGAATGGAGCCCAGGAGATAGAAGCCAATCACACTCCACTAAACAGCCCCATCCATCGAGTCTGAGTCAGCTTGTATACTGCCAGCCCACACACCGAGTCCACAGGCACTAACGGGCAATACGTACATGCTGGAACATATAACAAACACACACAAACACATATAGACAAGCCTGGGCACAAGATGGCACGGTGATGTCGATTGATATAGTGCCTTATAGGACAGCTGAAACCATAATGGAAGCAGAAAACAAGCCTGGTACTGTACCTGTGGGTTGTCATACATCACCCCCACCCATTTCATTTCATTCGTTCATGCAGGAGGAGTGCAATACTAGCACACCAAACCCTACTGCAAACACACAATCTTGTTCCCCTGCATAATTTAAGCATGTGGTGAGCAAGCAGTACTGTGCAATACAGAGTAGCCTGGCTCAGCCTTAACAAAACATATCCACATCAGCAAAAAAAAAAAAAAAAAGGAGAATGTGGACAGACGCTCGGCCCATCAGTCAAATTGCCACCTCTAAAGACCGAGCAATAATGCACAATATTGCAGCCTGAGTAAGTCTCGTGGCAATCTATGATCTCATTTCCACCGGTGCCCCTACCAGGATGCAGAATAAGGTTCCGATCGGTTATTAGGGCCCAGACCACGGCCTGATGCCGAGAGAGAGAGAGAGAGATCCATCTTCTCATCAGTCCACAGGGAAGAAAGGGGAGTGGCTGCCTCTCGCACTGCTGTTATTTAAATAATAGTGCCAATATACATTTCAGTAGCATCGGGCCAGAGCTCTGATGAAGAGTCACAGGGTCAGGGCTCTGAAGAGACCATGACCCATACACTTTATCCTCATTTACATTCAACACAGTGTGTGAAAGAATAAGTCACGCACCCATACCATCCCTCCTCTTACATTACCATGTCTGCAATCTATCCACATCCGACCGCATGAGAACCATGAACCCTGTGTCACGTTTTACTACAAAGAATAAAGGTCAACGTTATTTAAATTCAGATGCTGAACAGAGAATACCATTTCACTTAAAAGGTCCATTACCGGTTAAATTACTGATTAGGTTCTAATTGAAAAAAATGACTTTCCAATGTGCTGTTGTCATCCTTGTGGGAATTTTGGACCTCCGGTCATGGAATGAAGACTTTACAAGCATAAATTAGCTAGCATACATTTAGTCAAGCACTTCAGTCTTAACAAAACCCCTGTCACAATATTCTTCACCACGGTGCTGTTGAACTCTCAGTTCTGATTTAGCGGGTGTTGATTCATTTTCTAACATCAGCTCTGACAGTAGTTTTGGCTGTATGACAAATCACAGGTTTATACTAACGCACTCACTCTAGCGTTATGTCTTCTATAGTAAAAACTCATTCCCAGGGACTTGTGTGGTGGACACTCCACATAATATATGCCTAATAAATGTTACTTAATAAAAAATAAATAAATAAAAACATATAGTAGTTGACATGGTAAAGAGAATGTTTATTTAACATTGATGGAAGGACCGTCAGGACTCTGTATTGGTCAGTAAGGTTTCCGCTAGGGGAAGTCTTCAATCCAGAAGGCATTATGCTTTGTGGTTTCTCAGCAACAGGACAAGCTGCATTTTTTTGTCTTATTAACTACAAGAGAAAGGGAAAAGGGAGGATGGTGACCGTTTATAGCATCTATAATTCAAGTGATAACAAGAACCAACTTGTCTCGGGGATGTTCCACAACCTTAAAAGTAACAATAAACTCATAATGACATTCATTCCTAAATAAAAAAAAATATCAATAGTAAATTGCTGTGATATAAGAGGAATAAAACACTTCAAGATGTGATGCTGCTGGAAAATAATCAGTGTGGTAAGAGTACCTCTGCTTTGCACAACGCTGTTGCTGATAATTTTCATATAACAGCACATAGTGCGCTCTTCCTTATCACTTTAGACACAATTCTGAAAATGTTAATGTTTCATTATGTAAATGTTAATGAAGATTTACAAAGTATTGAAAAGGATCCATATTGGATTAGATTTCACCCACCTATTTTCTCAGCTAATCCAGTGATATGATTTATGCTAAATTCGTCCTGTTGACTGACAAAACAGATTTTGCACCAGATTGCACACTAAAACCCTTACTGTCCTAAAGCACGGCACGGTCACACAGTGATGTTCAGAATCAACTCCGTGAGGCGGTTAGTATAGTCTCATCATCAGGTATCATCTGATGTTGATATCATATTGAAAAAGAAAAAAGTGTCCTCTTACCTGTTCAAGCAGTTTCCTGTATCTCTGTGTGGCTTGGTGAATGAGGTCTCGGACAGTCCAGCCTTCCTTACAGGGCACCACCACCCCGGTGCGGCCGAAAGTGACCGTTACCTTCATCTTTAATCTCAAAATGGGAGAAATGAGCTGTTTTTCTTCTGAATTCACCAGGAGCTGCATTCACAAACACAAACATTACCATCTTTACAGCATCACAACTTAGAACTTATCATATTCTTTCATTTTGCTAGAGGATTTTCAACATATTATATTTATAGTATTAAATATCAATTCTGCATCTTAAATGTGAACATTTCCTGTTTACACATCTACCTCATAACACTACTAGTTCATACTAATAAGAGGAATATGAGGAATAAATAAAACACCACAGTGTCACTGCTCAGCTGTGTTGCCATTATAACACTGCAAACTTCAGAGAGTTGCTTGTTTTTAGTTTGTTGAACATTCAGAAACATAAGGAGTGTTGTTTTTCTGTTTGAGAAACAATGGTAAAAAGCTGCAGGTTCATCTTATTAGGGCAGAAAGCCAGCAGTTTAGCAGGAGAGAGATGCAGGAATGCTAAACTGGAGGCTGGAGGGAAAGATGGAAAGGGATTAGCAGCGCGGCTAGCTAGCTAAACTAACAGCTCTCTGTTTCTTGCCTCACTTGCTTTCCACACATGAACTAACCTTGCTTTCACAAATACACATCAATATGAAGCAAAGGTGTCCTCAGAAGACCTGTTTTGCTTCTGTTTTTCTTCTGAATAACTTAGCTGTGCAGTGAAATGCGTAAAGCGCTTACTTTGGAAAAAGATGGAGAGGCAAAGCGGCTTATAGCGGAAAAAAAAAACCCTCTGATCCGCGGTGCCTGGCTATCCACCAGCTATCATCCTCTATTATTCGACCTTTGGGAGAAAGTCCAACTGTCCCATTCACACCGCCAAAAACACGTGTTTACAAACGGCTCCCATTAATCGCGGCTTTGTTTTGCGTCAACATTTTCTCTTCTCGCCATTCCGCTGCTCTGCCTGAGCCTCCGCCGCCGCCGCCGTGCCAAACTTTACTGGGCCGCGCTGGAACTTTCTTAAAGGGCCAGTTCACTGCTCACTCCTCACTGCTCACTCCTCTGCCCTTCATTACGCAATATATCAACACCAAGGAAGCCTGGAGCTCTGACTGTAAAATAAACCCCATGCACCCTTCACTACATTCTGACAAATTGTTCTACCTTACCAAAGGGACGCCCATAAATTCATGCTTCTTCATATACACTATATGGCCAGTAGTGTGTAGACACCTGACCATCACGCCCATGTGTTTATCAGGGGTAGACTTAGCACTAGGCAAATGTAGGCAACCGCCTTGGGCCCAAAGAAGCCAAGGGCCCCCTAAAATTGCAAATGATATACAGTACTGTGGAAAAGTCTTAGGCACCCTATTATTTTTTTAGTTCAAACTTTGTTATAGATTTTTATTTTATGACTTCTACATTATTGCTTCAGTACAAAAACATTTTAGATTTCCAAACATTAGTTTTCCAGCACAAAATTAAATGTTACAGAAAAATGTTTGTATGTCAGTGAAGAAAGCAGCATATTACATAAGAGACACTTTTCAGACAAAAAAAAAAAAACACATGAAGAAGGCTGCTGGGTTTTGCTGCAAAAATAAGAAGTAATGTATTACTGTTTAATTCTCTTTATAGTATTTTTTTAAATGTAGAAACATTTAATTTTATTATTTTTGAAGGCATCTTTACTCTACAGCATTTCTTTGCATGTGCCTAAGACTTTTGCACAGTACTGTATTTATTTTGCCTAGGGCCCCCAAATCACTAAATCCACCCCTGGTGCTTGTTGAACATCTCATTCCAGATTTAGTCCCCCTTTCCTCTTATAATAAACTGGAAGGCTTTCCACTAGAGTTTGAAGCGTGGCTGTGGGGATTTCTGATCATTCAGAAACAAGAGCATTAGTGTGGTCAGGTGCTGACGTCGGACGAGGAGGCCTGGGGTGCAGATGGAGTTCCAGTTCATCCCGAAGGTGTGCAGTGGGGTTGAGGTCAGGACTCTGTGCAGGCTACTCGAGTTCTTCCACTCCAACCTTGGCAAACCATCCCTGCATCTCAGTTCACTTACTTATACTATGCACTAAAAGCATGTACTCTTTTTGTGAAGAAAAAGAACATACTTTTGAGTGTATAGCAAAAGAGTACACAAGTACTGGGACATAATAACTAACTTGTCATGTAACAGCAGCGAACATTGTTGCCTGGAAGAGAACACTGTCACAGTAAACAAACTCCTTGTTGCATTTCAGCTGTTCTTCATTTATTACTCCTTATATAATTTATGCTAAAAAATGTAATTTACCATTCCCTTGATTTATTTTTCCTCACTTCATTTACACCTCTTTAAAATGCGTCCTTGAATTCAGGAAAGCAAACCATCACAAAACTCCTCATCCCTCGCACAAGGAGCTGTGGACAATATTAGCTGAAAAAGTGTCCACGGATCCACACTTTGAAAATCTACCCGAAATAGCAGAACATCCAGGTACCTTTGGGATACTCATTTCAACATACTATGATTTGGGACACTAATTATAATCTCCTAATATTTAGGATGGATAGTAGGTGAATTGAGACACAGAGCATGTCATGCTGGAACAGGGTTGGGCCCCTTAGTTCCAGTGAAGTGAAATCTTTAATACAGCATACAAAGACATACTAGACCACTGTTAGCTTCTAACTTTGTAGCAACTGTTTGGGGAATGCTTTAATACCAGATGTGTTTTCTGGCAAAACAATTGACACTATCAATATATGCTATGTATAGTTATCTGCTTGAGCCATTAAGGTCACAGTAATGTCTTACACAAAATAGCACAAAATCCTTGTTGTTTTTACAAAGATCTGTGGTAGGATAGTTATATAAGGAAGGACAAATCATTAGAACACAGGACCCTATCCCAGGAACACTGGGAATGAGGTGAGAATACACCCTGAATGGGATGCCAGTCCATCCCAGGGCACCATACACACACACATTCACACTCTTTCACACCTAGGGGCAATTTAGCACAGCCAAGCCTCATGTTGGCATGCTTTTGGGAGGTGGGAGGAACCCAGTGACCCCGGAGGAAACACAAAGACATGAGAAGAACATGTGAAACTCCACTTAAACAGTAACCCAGTGTGCACTATGAAGGTGCAGTGTATAAGTTTATAAGAACTGTAATAATATAAAAGCCCTGCCTTGTGTGATGGTACTGTCCTGTTTCTCAGTCACACAACACCACAGCATTAATTATTTAAAAAGGGTTTCTCAGGTGTTCTTGTCTAGGTAAGAGCTATAGCTTCCTAAAGGGGTAATTGAATTTTTTTCTTAAAAAAAAAAGAAAATCACCATGATGCATGCTGTACTGTACGTAATATTTTAGGTTAATTAAAATAAAATTTACATCAAACAGTATATGTCTGGTGTAAATCTGGCTTCTAAGCTTATAAAAGAAGTGCATTATAAACAGATAGAGCATTTATCACGTTACAGAGATAAACATGAGAGCAACAGAGAGCAGTTAACATGTTAGAAATCCATGTTTTAATCCAGTGTTACCAAACCCATGAGATTGTGATTGTGAAGTTCTTTTGTCAGGTGTGCTAATTCTTCTTCTTATCATTGCACCTTTGATGTGTCAATAAGTACAAGAACTATTGATAAATGGTAGTGTTTTCACCTCACAGCTCTAGGGTCTGCTTTTCCTGAGCTCAGTCTAGTGTCTCTCTGGAGTTTCTGTGCATGTTCTCCCTGTCGGCATGGGTTTCTTCCAGGCTCTCCAGTTTCCTCCCACCTCCCAAAAACAAGCTGGTAGGCAATTTAATTGTGAATGAGTCTGTGAACGTTTGTGTGCATGGTGCTGTGCGGTTACCTGGAGTCCCATTATGGCTTCATGACCAGTGTTCTCCAGTTAGGCTCCAGATCAACCGCCACCCTGACCAGGATAATGCGGTTACGAAAGATGAATGAATGAGCTGTTGTTACTAAATGACAAAAATCTCTAAGTATTCACTTGGCCTAGTGATGGAACAACAAATGTGGACATTGGAACAAGCCTTTGGCTCCTATACCTACTTCCTGAAAACTAGTGTAATTATGTAAAACTAGGGCTGGATTTTGTTATTTGTACTTGCCCAATGAATGCACTCTGAAGTACCATAACTAAAACACACCTTATAGAACTGAAATTAAGAGGATGTAGCAGTTTAAGGTAAGTGATGATGCATGTATGTGAACTAATGGGCAATAACAATGGCAGTCTGCCAGCTAGTATTGATTTCCCATCATAGTTGAAGAGGTCTAATGAAAACCCCTTTGGCCAGCTAGCCAACAGGAAGAGTTCAATGCAATCTGCTTATGCTGTAATTTCTTTTCTGGGTTACAAAGTAAAACTGCCTTGCTTAAAACCATTAATTAGACCCTGAAGTGAAAGTACTGCTGAGTAAATTCATTTTGAGGTTACAGTTGAATAGCTGGAAAGTGGCCTATAAAATAATAATTTGCAATTCTGCTATCATAGATGACTCTAGAATTACATTTAAACAACATTAAAGTACTTCCCCGAAGCTTTACCATATCCATATTCAAATGTTTAACCTCTGGTAACAAACACTTAATTCTTACTATATGCTGAATATGTAATTAAGCAAAAGTGCATTCATTAATATCTCTTGCTTGTCCAATGTAACTTTCAGTGATTATACTTCCATCGTGATAAAATTCTGAAGAAACATTTTTTGAAGAAACCTGAAGAAACATCTCTGCCTGTCCTCCCATGCACACTCACTGCTTATGACTCCTTTCCAACAGTCACATAGAAGACTCCCATCCTCCTTTGTTTCAGGCCATAGAGGAGCACATATTTCTTAGTTTTTACCCACTGGAGTCATGTCTTTTATCATGAATGCCCCAAATGGGTGGGGTTTGTATTTGTGTTTAACTTTCTTTAAGTGCTGGAATTAATGACATTTTTAAGGCTCTAGTCAGAAATATCTTGAAACCACAGCTATGCTCAAAAATTAACTATGACTTTATTAAGATGGAGATCATATTCACTATGGCTGAACTCTGGCATAGTGTTTTTCTGCCAATAGCATATTGACCACTCTACTTTAAGAAACCATAAATATACTTCACAAAAATGATATGGAAGTGTTCTTGTTTTATTGTCAATCTTCCCTAGGCTATACTCCTGCAAATATCATGCTGGTAAGGAGCAAGTTTCCCAAAGGCACGGCCTAAAGATGCCTAATAGCTTGCTAGCTAAGTGTGATTTCTTCACACAGTGAATGGTAGACTTTGATCAAGTTGTTGGATAGCTACATGCAATATATTTTTTTAAATAAGAAAAGAGGTTGAGTATATTTGGGCACTATTGCCTAAAAACATGTTTATTTTTAAGTTTAAGTAAGTTTATGGGAGAGTTTATTACTATTAATATTATTAATATTGATATTTATTAATATCTGTTTCGTCATCTCTCAGATTTCAAACCACTAAAGGGCAATTGCTTTTGCATGACTTAATTTTCTTTGGGTAGTGCAAGTGTATCCGCCAAACTTGATTACATTTTCAGTGGAAGTGTGACAATATGAAACAAACATTAAATACCTTCAGCTGGAATTATAATTTCTATTGCTGCTCTTGTGGTTGAAAGGAAGCATGATAAATGAGGCTTGCTCACACCACAGGATATTTCTTTTTTGTTGTTGTTGTGATATGAACATTTAAATTAATTTAAAGTTTGAAACTTTATGGTACTCTATACTTTTCAAAACACATTCATTTAATTATGCACTAGGCAGATACTGTTCATATAAGAGATTGAAAGTGATGTTTCACCCCAAAACAACCTCACACACCTGTAGCTAGACCTCCAGACAAGAACAGATGATGAAGATTTCCTTGACTGGGCTCGTTCTGTTTTAATAAAATCATTATCACTTTGTCTGCACTTCCTGGAGTTATCGATTCTTTTTGACAAGTCTGGAGCAGGTTCAGTCAATAAAATCACTCTCATCTATGTTTTTGTCCTGCAGGCTATTTACTGGGTCTGATTGTTTAGGGTGAAATATCACTTTTAATCGATTAGACAAGCGAATGCAGCTTCTAAACACACAAATGAATACTGCTTCATAGATTCTGGAGAGAGATGAGGAAAAAAGTTGAGAGATAAAGCTTGATTCATATGTCAAACCTTGAGATGGTGGTTCTTTGGCATAAATAATTATGCATTCTCTAATCCACCCTGAATGACTTGCATATCAATTACTATAACCATTATGTGATCTCAATTGTGCAAAAGATTTATTTTATGATTAAATTGAGTTGACTTTTTTGGGTTCAAACTTCTTTCATTGACAATTCTATTTTCACTAATGGTTTCCTACATTACCCACGATGCCATTCACTTGCCTATTGGCAGTGGTGCCAGTGGTATTTAGACCTTGCTTATGCAGCAGCGCGTTGGTTCTTTAGTGCTCTTATCTCATTATCCATTCACTCTGCCCAAACAAATCAGATTCCAAAGTTTCATGCTAATACAGCCATCAACATCATCATGCTTGTCATCTCATAGATCACTAACTAGTCGAGATAAGTCCCTGCCGTACCTCAGCATAACTGTGTCATATAGCTGCATTGCATTCTTTGAGGCCAATATTTGTTGTCTTCAATGGTTCTACATTTAACGTCACTAGAAATGAAAAAAGAAACTCTTTCTCTTTTGTTTTTTGGAGCTGACAGCAAAATATGACTGATATCCCTTTCGTTTGAGATAACTAGAAATTTGTCTCCTATTAAACACCACTGTAGGTGCTCTAGCAATGTCCCACTGTGATATTAGCGCAGCATGCAAACACTAACTTCTCATGGAAATGATGAAAATACAGCACCAACCAACAAATTCAATTAAATTCCATTTAATATAGCACTTTGTATAGGGCTTTTATCAATAGCCACTGTCAAAAGGCAGCTTTACAGAAATCCAGATGCAGATTTAGATCCCTAATGAGCAAGCATTGAAAAAACCCCTGAGAAGACATGAAGAAATCTTGTGGGGATCCAGACTCAAAAGGGAACACATCCTCTCAAATTAGCACCAGAATCACTACAAACATCACAAATATTTTAGTGCATATTTTATGTGTTACCAGGGAGCACCAGGGAGAAGCTGTATGCTATACAGTATATGAGTTGAGTTACTGTGTTATTTATATGTAATGTCTGCCGGCTCCATATGGCTGCTTGTC
>CM040979.1:20328329-20376499 GCA_022985145.1 Pangasius djambal
CCCCCCCCCCCCAACCCCTGATTTTGCAGTTTTTTTTTTCTTTAGCTATTTTACCCATACCAACATCCAACATTTTAGAATTGCTTATTTGACAATAAAGATCTTAATTATGATTATATCAGAGGAAGTGAGAGATAAACATGTTTTAGAGTAAGAAGCAGTAATAGTGGTTAGTGTGATTATATTTAGAGTGATTGGTGTCTCCTAAAGCTGAAAGTGTTACCAACCTAATCTCAGACAGAAATCAATATTTGTCGTTTTCTGCAGTGGCTACAATTCTGCAGACTTTAACTGTGAAAAAATGGATTTTCTCTGCAGCCTCTGGTCCTCAAGAGCACAATGTATTGAGTTTCAAATGTACATTTATCCTGAGAGAATTAAGGCTGTATTTTACCTACCAATTAAAAACTGCATGGATTAAGCAACTCAATGTCATTAGCTGTTGTTTATGCATTTTCATATTACTGAGTAGAATGTGTTGTTACATATTGGAATTAAATATGCAAAGACATTCTAAAACTGCCAAACACCAATATGTTACTTTGCAAAGTGCCATATATAACAGATGCATCACTCATGTCTGAAATTGCCTGAGCTGTTCATTTCACTGACAGAGGTGCATATGATGTCTTACATCAGTTATAGTCTGGTTATAACTGATGTAGGCTGAGGGTAGAGTTTGATTTACAGCTAATGTTAAGGCATCGTTTATCTCCAGTGTAATTTTGGACCACACCACTGGCCTTGTGTCTGATTGTAACTTGGCAACAGCCTAATGATTACTTTCCTCTGAACCAAGCCACACCCACACAGCATCAGTACGTGAGCAAAGTACAGATTAGTGGTCGTGGTCATTGGCAAGCTGTCCTGTATTGTTCATCACAGGGTCAAAACTGTGCCAACTCTCCACATAACATACTTTGAACATCTTACTTTGAATATCACTGGGCCTAAGCCCCTGTTGGGTGTTCTAGTTTACAGTAAATGTTTTAGTTTAACGTAAAATTCCCACTCAGACTAAAGGGCACATGTGGGATATTGTGTGCTCACTCGGCACTTAACAACCTCTGTGGTATGGATTTTAGAATCTCTGCATCTCATCAAGCTATACTGTTGGATTTAACCATTTTTTCCCACTTATAGAGGCATTAAATACATAGTAATATCACCTTCAGAAACTCACAAAACATTAACCTTCCCACCTTAATGAAGATACTTAACCAGTTTCCTATCCATGACTGCACAACTCAATCCCCAAAGTCCCTGGTCAGCAATTAAGTTAAGCAATTAATATTCTTCCGTGCTCCTCTCAGAACGTGTGCTGTTAATTTCACTCATCCTGCCCTTTGGTTTTCTCCTGAGCTCTGCTGTATGAAAGATGCTGGTCACTGGTTAGTGTGTCTCAGTGGGAAAACTGGCATGACAGTGCATGCACCTTTGCATACAAAGAGCACTATAAGGAGGCACTTAAGGAAGCCATAAATGACTATTAATCCACCTTCAATAAACTGTTGCAAACTACTAACAGTTACAAACTGTAGTTTTCAGACATTTCTAAATGACAAAATAATCATCTACAGTGTCACCAAACTTCCATACCTGCATACAATTCTTATGCTTCTGAAGGTGATTTCTGTTGCAAAGCTGAACAAGGCATACAGACCTACCACTTGTATTCTATGCTTAAAATGTATCTTCCTTCTCTATGCCCACTCATAACCAAGGTTATCAATGCTTCTCTTAGTTCTGACTCTGTCCCTTCAATTTGAAAATGGCTTCAAACACCAGCTCTTGCCTATTCCTAACCTGTACTTCTGGGCAAACTACTCAAGCATCAAGCAGCTCAGCTCAAAGAACACACTGCCTCCAGCCACCTGCCAGAGGAGTTTCAGTCTGGGCCTGGGTCAAATGTCATGTTGGTTGCGGCTGATTGTGGGTTGTTAAATGTACTTGTTTGAAGCAAGAGGCATGTACCACTGGACAAATCCCAGACCCACTGGATTATGTGAGATTATATCTGGGAATCTCCTGGCGATCTCTCCAGGAAGAGCTGGAATCTTTGGCAGGGGGTAGAGAAGTCTGGACTGAGCTTCTCAGCCTGTTGCCACCTCAACATCCACCAGGAAAAGAAAAATGAAATTCAATAAATAAACAAATAAACATACACTCTGTGGCCAATCCTATGTGGACACCTGGCCATCACATCCATATGTGGGCCTTCCCCAAACTGTTGCCACAATGTTGAATCACACACTTGCATAGGATGTCTTTGTATGCTGTAGCATTAGGTTTTCCCTTCATGGGAACTAAGGGCCCCAAACCTGTTCCAGCATGACAGTGCTCCTGTGCACAAAGCGAGGTCCATAAAGAAATGGTTTGCAAAGGTTGGTGGCCTGTACAGAGCCCTGACCTGAACCCAACTGAACACCTTTGCAATGAATTGATACACTGACTGCATGCCAGGACTTCTCACCCAACATCAGTGCCTGACCTCACTAGTGCCCTTGTGGCTGTTTGGGCAAATCCCCAAGGGCACATTCCAAAATCAAGTGGAAAGACTTCCCAGAAGAGTGGAGGTTATTATAACAGCAAAGGGAATAATTCCATATTCCATGGTTTTGTAATGGGATGTTCAACAAGCACATATATGTTCGGTGGTCAGGTGTCCACATAATGTTGGCCATATAGAGTACTTGTTCTACTGGATCTGAATGCTTCATGTGAGAGAGTATGACACTTCTGCACTGACTTGAAAAATAAATGGTTGGCTTTACTGGTTCCATCCTCTCCTGGGTCCAATCCTATTTCTCCGTCAGAATGCAATTTGTTTCATTTAATATGTTTAGGTCGTATTTGTTTCACCTCTCTCATGGTATTCTCCAAGACTCAGTTCTGGGCCCACTTTTACTTATTATACACATGTTCTCCCTTGGCAGATGGCATGGTCTGCAATTCCATTGCTATTCACTGATTTACATATACACTGAAGCCTCACACAGACTGCCTCCGCCCACTCTGGTGGACTGATCTAAGGACATGCAAACTTTCTGAAGCTCAGCAATAACAAATCTGATGCCATACTGATTGCAATCTCAGGCACCATGAAGAAAATGAAACACCTCCCCCTGACTATCCCCCGACTTTATTACGTCCACCTCAGCTATGGTCATTCTTGGTGTCACTTTATGCTCCTCATTTTATTCATACATTAAAAACATTACTAGAACAGCCCAGTCTTCTGCCTTTATTTCACTGTATCCTTCTATTTTCCACTCTGCAGCAGAGACACCTGCCATATGATTGTCACATCCAGACTTGACTACTGGTTTTGAACACTGGTTTTTAAGGACTCCCTGACCAGAGATTGAACAGGTTGCAGCATGAGCATGACCTTAAGTTCTTACCCACACCAGACCATGGCAACATATAACCCTCACACTCACACCAACTCACTGTTTGTTTCCACATACAGAACGAAAGGACTTCTTCTGGTTTTCATGTATCTTTTTTATGTAGACTGACCTCGCTACATATCTAGGCATCTTCTTTTATACTCACCTCTTTCATCTCCTGACACCCTCAGTGTCCCCTCCACACTATTGACACTGTGCAAGTCTTGATGTTTCTTCCTTATTCTCCATGCTTGTGCCACTCTTCCTATTTTTGAAACACAACTCAAAATGTTTTCCAGCTTGCTTTTCCAACAACATAAACGTTTCCAAACACATCTTATTGTGTCCCAAACATGCATACACTGTATTCTCTTTTCGTCTTCTTAGTAGTAGTAGTAGAAGTAGTAGTAGTATTAGTAGCAATAATATGGCATTGCTGTGTTTTTTTTGCATTTGCATAACCACAAGCCTCTGTTGTATCCTTGTTGTTTTAATTTTTTATGTCTGTTGGATTTTTATGTTAGATAAAAATATGTTATGTGTTTATTTGTGCTGCACTGTGTTCTGTTGGTACTTTGTTTTGGGTTCACTGGTTTTGTGCATCCTGTTTTTATTTGTCACCCCTGCCCATTTCCACATATTTGGCAGTTCTGTGGTTGTAAGTGCGAGTTGCCAATAAAAGAGCAAGTGTGTAACAATGCTTTCTGGTCAAGTCTCTTCCTCCCTGATGCCACATTATTATTATTCACTACTGCTACTACTACTACTACTACTATTATTATTATTATTATTCCTACTATTTATTTTGTTACATCCTCATTTTATTACTCCTATTACATGCTTTTACTGTATGTACTGTATTTGTACATTGTCCATGGATACTCTGAATGGGCGGTTTGAAATAAAATGCTATTATTATTACTATAAACATCATTAGAAGCATACACCTGCACCTTTCCTATTCTCTTGCACTTGCATTTTTGAATAGACTGAGCATAACTCATGCCCCACAGCATAACATATAAATAATCAACCCCACATTGGGATGTGAAAGGAAACAGCACTCCAACAAAGGAAACTGGAGGGAGAAGTGATTTGGCAAGAAGCTGTGCAGCAAGGTAATCCACAACCAGCCTTAGAGATTAAACAATTAAAAAAAAACAAGCCGCTATCTAACACCTCAGAGAGCTAACGTAAGTGCATGACTAATATTTCCCATAGACATCTTTCTTTGGCTCTGTCACACAGTGATTCTGAGATCAGCTCATTCTGGCTGAAAGGAAGGGATGAGAACATTTCCTCTCCTCCATCCTCTTTCCATTATGGAAACATTTTGAGTAGCAGCTTTCTTCTCCTGCAGCTGATGTTTCTTTATTTCAAGAAGCCCTTGAGATGTTCCGGCTTCTTAAACGCCTTATACTAAGATGCACAGTGCACAAAAAAGTGCAAAAATAGACTGAATCTACCAAATTTCTCACCCTTAAAGACACGGCGCCAGCAAGTGTTACTGAGGAGTTATATTCATTAGGAGAATCACAGGAACACACATGCTTGCACCTGGGCCTAATAGTGTAAATTAGCACCTTATCACATCAGATGAGGATTTTTTTCCTGCACTTCTGTGTCTCGTTTGAAGATAGAGGAAATACACAGTAATTAAAACTGTCTTTAGAGGGACCTTTATGAAATTAATTAGATGCATCATAATAGGCATGGAAAATTGTTAAATCACTCTCTTCTTAATTCTGTGGTTTTGTAACCATGACAATTAAGATTAAGCACACCTCCTTCGTTTTGATTATAGTGATTTTATGATGATCAATGCTGTAGACCTGCCAAGGCAGCTGTTTTATTGTGAGAAAATGGATACAGAGCTAAATCTAGACCGAAATCTTTATACAATATATTGCAGATCTATACACTGATTCCCAACAACTGCTTTCCTGATTAAAACTTTAATCTTAAAGTTCATTTCTGGACAACTATTTACAGTATATTGTATTTTTTCCCCAATACATTCTGTATTCTTTGCCTTAGTCAGCCTACAAAGGATTTTCATCCAAGTATTAAAATTATGGTTATATTTACAATTATGGCACTTTGTCCAAATACCTTTGAGCTCCTGAAAATGGAGGCACTTTATTGAAAATGGCTGTAATTCCTAAATGGTAAATGCCATATTTTTGTGGAACCTCTTAAAATAAAGCTGAAAGTCTACACTTCGATCACATCTTGATTGTTTTATTTCAAATCCATTGTGGTGGTGTATAAAGGCAAAAATCACAAAAACTCTGCCATTGTCCAAATACTTCCAGACCTGACTGTATGTTCATATACTGTAATGATCAAAATCTCACTAATCAGTTCATCTAGAAGAGGATAGGTGCTCTGTTTTGTGACATTTTCTATTGTTAAAAGTTCTATACACCTAAAACTGAAACGGAATTGGATCGAATTCAACATGTAGCATCCAAGAAACTCAGCTTTAAGCCATGGTTTTTAGAGTAAGTCATCTCCTAACTGCTTAAGGAATAGAGAAGTGTATAATCACCATGATTAGAGATTTGCATCTGTAGAATCTTTTGATTATTTGCTTTTTGTGTAATCTACAAAAGACTAAACACAGTTTTAAAAAATGTTAGGTAATACAGTGACTCCTGGAGCTTGAAATCCCATTACTCCCCTCCCCACCCCCCAGCTTCCCCCTAACACTGTTTGATCAGAATAAACCATGTTTGGTCCCATGGGTTCAGGCCAAAAAAGAAAATAGAAAAAAAAAAAGAAAAATAGTGAGTTAATCTACGGGCACAAAATGAAACACTGACGCTGAGGGTCACCTGTTTTCACCCGAGAAAAATATAAAACATTCTCATGCATGAGGCAATTTATTCATTTTATGGCAAAGCAGATGTGGACCAGGTGGAGAATCTCTCTGTCTCTCTCTCTCTCTCTCTCTCTCTCTATTTTTTTTAGAGGTCATCATCATCTTCACCTGTCTTGATACTTTGGCCCAAGTCATGATGATATTCTATAGTCCAACCACAGACAATTAAATTATGCAAATTTACTAATTGAAAATCCTGAATCATTCGGACATTCCACTTGACCCTGTATCTTTTGGGAAGAAAAATACGCTACATACCAATTGTGTGTTATTTCATGCTGAATCTCTGAGGAAATGTCTTTGAGTAGGGGAAAATGGAAGAATTATGAAAAAAAGGTGTTGAAAGCAATCAGTGCAAATATGAAAGTGTCCTATTTCAGTGCTGGATATTCTAATATGCTTAGTGTCATTAGATTAGGGGAAATCTGAGTCTTTTCATTTGTTAGTTGATTGAATGCTCATATCTAATCAGTAAACTCATTTGGTATAGAAAGTGGATATAGAGGGATACATCTTGCATATTGCTGCATAGTATATGAACAGTGAGTGTGAGATCCCAAGGTGAGTTTTGGCCCTTAACACCTCTCTTCTCACAGGAGATCTGGTGTAGATCTAACACTGCAGTGGACTGAGCTCCCCAACAGAGATACCTCTGTGCTTTAGGAACAGCTTGATGTCTTCCTTAATACATATAAGACCACCGAAACCAATGTGTGGCCAGAAAACTGAGCCATGTCTGGACATGCCCTGGCTTTCTGATTATCTACACATCTGGAGATGATGGACATGTGGAGCCCAGAGCTCTGCTGTTCTGTGAGGATTGGCTACCCAACATACTGTATGATTCATTCATTTTATTGTATCTGCTGTACCACTTTGCTTTCCACATTGAAATGAGTGCAACGTTGCTATGGTGACAGAAGTTTTGAGTCCTTTCATCCCAGCATTTGATTGCATGGTAAGATTAGATGTGCTGAGTATTAGCACTTTTCTTTAAACTACATAGGACCATACCGAGAATAGCTTCAATCAACCAAGAACAAATGCAGAGTTTAGAAATACAGTTTGCATTGGAGACCAGATTATGACAACCTTCTCGATTTCGCTGTTCTCTGTGTTTCTCAGACACCATGTGACAATATACAATACAATATACTCTGTTAATTATCTAGTGGCAAACAATAATGATGGGAAAATGTACTGCAAATTAATTACATTTTTTTTAGTCAAACAGCAATACAGTACTTATTTATGCATGTTGATATTAATGTTTAATATTACAAATAAAATATTTACAGATTTCATACTGTTTTTACTGTTGATGATCTTTGTGCGATTTTTCTGTTAAATACATTTCCCCATCATTATTACTGTTATTTATAACTGATACACTGATTTATAACAATAAGTACTGAATGGTCATTTGATTGAAAACAAATTTGTGCTCTCTGACTTTTGCGCAGTACTGTGCATTATAGTATATACTGTAATGTACAGTATGTAATATAATGAAACAAGACGGGGCATGCTGTTACTGAGCTACTGCTACTACTCAGAAGATAATTATTTTTCCAATAACAGCACATCCTGAATATTTTATACTAGAACAATTTGCCAACACTTACTTTTTTAAAAAAATTATAGAATAGCACATTGTACTCTTTATCCATTTATAGTTACGTTTAATGTTATGGAATGTCCACAAAGCAAGCTCCTGTTATCACTTACATTATAACAGGTATAAACAGCCATTCATTTACCAGTTTCTGTTTCTCTTTTTCTCTCTCTCTCTTAAATTTAATAAGAAAAATGCAACTTGTCATGTTACAGAGAAACCAGAAATCCCCTATTCTGAAGATTTTCCTGTGTGGGAAAACTTAAAGGAATAGATTTATCTCTGACTGTTACAAAGTGCTGACACTGAACACTCCATGCATGTTAAATAATCTTCTCATCATAAACTCACAGCAAACTTCACCATAGCAACGATTACACATTTTATTATAATCCCTTTGCGTGGAGCGTCCATCGTACATATTAGAATAATCGCATTATTATAAACCTTGCAGATGTCAAAGCTGATTTTATAGAAAACGAATCAACACCTTCTGACTGAATCAGAATTGAACACTCAACAGTACTGTGGTATAAAGAAAGATTCTCCACTGATAACGATTTTTGGATGATTTCTGTGAAAGTCTTGGGTAAAGAGTGCCCCCTTAAGGGCGATAAAATATTGGAACACTAAATATCCAAAGCAGCATGCATTAAAGGAGTAATATAACAGACAGCCTCAAAGAATACTGATGGGTAATGATCTATAATATTAAATGTTCTTCTTCAATCATCTCTGGTGGAACAGTACCACACTGAACATTTAGTCATGAGTGACAGCCATGTTTCACATGTGACTGCATTCATTCTATGATTTAGGTCACACTTCTGCACATCTGAGGAGTGATAGACCACTGTCTCCTTTTCAGTGGACTTCAGTGCATCATGCCTGGAGTTTTCACAAAGGCAGAGTTTCTATCTTTTCCTCCAATGTTAATTAATGCCCACACATGGCATTGAGATGGTTTGTTTTTCTGCATAAGCATTTGCAGAGTGTCAACATGAAAGAGGGGAGCTATTTCAAGCACAACTGTTATAGCTATTAAAAGTGCAAATGAGGCCAGAAACTGGAGATGGATTCTCATTTTTCTTATTTTTTTTGCTCTGTCCTTCAGAGAAGGAATATTTTAGTTTCTTTTGATGTTTGTCATTGAGAGATGGATGAATAAAATGCATATCAATTTCAAATTAATATACAAATGTGTGCAGAGAATCTTTTGACGATGAGAAAATACGAAGCAAAGTAGTGGCCTGTTTTAGCTAATGAATTTAATCAAGTGTCAGTAAAAACAATAATAAAAATATAATTAAAAAAATAATGTAGACTAAATGTTTACTGTAAGTTTCAAACTTTGCTATCTGTAGCTTGTTTTTATTTTTAATAATGAGCAACTATATTTGCATCATACATTATAGACCAAAAAGTATGTAAGGACATGATTTTTAAAAGAACAATTTGCCAGCACAAGGTTTACTGACCACAACTTATTTGGTATGCTGAACATTTTCCATTGGTTTGCAGTGATGTATGCATAATTACAGAAAAGAATTCACACTTTTTGTATTGCCCAGTTTTTAATTTACAATCATAATTTATACCCTTAGACTAGCAGGGCCCGTCGGTGGGACCAGAAGTACATTCATCACTCTCATAATTACACACAGTAGTTAGTGACTAATTCAGGCTAATTAATAACTCAGCCATAAATTTAAAAGGTAAACACACCTGATTAAATTAATCAAGCCTTCACAGGAGTCTGTGAATGTAAGACTCACAGGGATGTGATTAGAGTTGTAACAAAAATACACTTTAAAGAGAGTTGTATCAAGCAGATTATTAGCAGTATTAATCTACAATAGCAGTATTAATCTACCTGAGTATGATTATTCAAAGCCAATGTTTTTTGTTTCCTCATACAACTCGTGATCTCAGTATTATAAGGTTATATCTGGCATTTTGGTCAAAAAAGAGTTGACCAAATAAAGGTTTTGGTGTAGTATTAAAAAAAGTACACAAGTTTTTATCTGACAGATAATCATCCAGGATGAATGCAACATAGGTATCTGTTTCCAAGGGAATTTTTAGATGTAGAGAATTTTAAATGAAAGTAATAAAATGTATAAAACTGGTACAGTACAGGTGTGGCACGTTAGAAAGTCTTCAGCACAATGCAGTGGATATGGTGGCTAACATCAGATGACATTAGCATTAAATATTACTGATATTATCTAGCTACATGCGATGTGCTATGTAGTTTCCAGTGAAGTTTCCAGTGTAACTGGGACTGAAGGTCAACTTCAATTGTTTGTGTGGTTGCACAGAAACATGTATCGTATATTCTAAAGTATATTAATATTGTTAAATGTTTTACAGTAAAATGTCAGGATAAAATGTCTTGTTTTGGAACAACAAGAACTTTTAAAACTTTTTAAAAGTAAAATATCTTGTATTTTAGACACATTCAAAAAATAAAAATGTAAAGCATATATATCATAATGTGCTTCATCTCTTCTGTGTTTATTGCCATTTACTAGCTATTTCATTTATGTTTATTACCATTTATTAGAGATAGCTTGATAAGAAATGGATAAAACCAAACAGCATTTGATCTTACAGTGTATGAACATTCTGTGTTGGGCCACTGTTAAAAAACATACTTCCTAATTGTCACAGAATTTTTTTAGATTATATAAATTTGAAGTAAGCTTAAAGTGTAGGCTTTGTTGAACTGTAAATGTACATTTTTAGTATTTTAGAGTTTTGCTAGCTGGAATATCAAAACTTTAATGTCCTATATCCCAAAACAACTCTTCAACCCGATTGACCTTATAACACTGTGGTCATGAAATGAACATACAATTTTATAAGATATGAGATAAGGAGTTAGAGAGTGTTTAATCTTGCCAGTAAGGGACCAAGTTGCAGGAAATTCTCATTCACTGCCAAACTGCCAAATCTTCTCTGTTTAATCCATGTGCTTTAGTGGAATTAATTTAGTTCATGAATTAGTTTATGAATTACTTCATAAACTTCATAAATTAGTTTATGAAGTCAGCTGAATGTTCCTCTGAGGATATGACATGAGGAAAAAGTACCTGAGAGGAATAAGCGTTTTGGAGCAGAACATTTTCAGCTTATACATCTTTTTACATAATATATTTATATGAAGTGTCACTAAATCCAAAATCTTGCTATCGTGTCTCAGTGGTCTGAATGCAGATCTTAAAAGCAGAGGGGAGATAGTTTGCCATGGCACAACTGAAGGGTCATGGAGCTGCACAACTACTTATCTCAGTACTCAGGTCAGCTCCGGCTTTAACAGCTATTCTAACCATTTAAAAACCATGATCCACTTTTTAACTGCCACAAATTATATAACAGAAGTATAGTATTTCATAGGCTTATAGGCACTTTCCTCTTTAATGCAGTGCAAATGTAATGCAGGTGATATTTGTGCTTCCTAAATTTTCCTCTATTGATGCTTCATCAAAACAGCCCAGTAAACAGCGAAGCAGTTTGATGCATATCCTTAGCTTCCTGCAGAGAAATGTGCTACACAATGAATGGAGTAATGGTTCTTGAATTCAAATGCAAAATATCAAGCTGCCTAGAAGAAAATGTATGGCAACCCTTTTCGGTTACTATTATATTATTTTGAAGTCATTACTTTTGCTGTGGGTAAATTTGCCTCCTCTCTCTTGTTCTCATTTCCTTTCTATAATGGTAGTGTTCTACATTTCATCTCTCTCAGTCCACGTGAGTTCCTGAGACTGAACAGGCTCTTTCAGCTCTTTATCTAGCATAGAGGAGGCAGGAGGTAGGATTAGAAAATGTATGCCACCTGGTGCAGAACTATACATCTCTTTCTCTCTCTTTCTTCATTTTTTTTAGCTCAGCTGAGGCTGATGTTTTTCCATAATATATGTATACATAATTTTATAACTGATAAACTGATGCATTTCCTTCCTTTTGCTTTCCCAAATCTGCTTTTCTTATGTCATCAGTAAATACAATGCTAGAAAGGTAATATCTTTCCAAAAGATAGATTTGAGAGCAGCAAGGAGACCATGGACTGACATGACCAGCCCATTGATGATGGTTCATTCTGCTAGATTGCATGAAATGGTTTTTCTCTATGTGTCTTTCGAAAGGGGGAAAACAACTATGACCTTGTACTAGCCTCTACTCACATTTCTTTTCTTTTTTTCCCCCATGTTGTAAGACTGGAATTTTACTTCTGTGTATCCTTGTCTCTCTCTATCTCATTCTTGCTTTTCTCCACCATAACATCTTAAAGAAATAAATGGGAAATAGAGCAAATTGTTACATTGGCATACAGCTTAGCAGCTCTTCAGGTATCTAAAGCATTTTTTTGTCTTTTCTTTGCTTACTGTATATAGAATGCTGGAATGATGTAAACGCACAAGTCTTCAGTCTACTTTAGCTCCATTTGTTTAATTCACCATTAAGAATTTTAGTGCAATAAATTCAAATAAATATAAGACACGGATAAAGCTGACTGTTTGTTAAGGCGAAGAAGACACTGTTCAAAAGGGCACCTTTTAATCATCCTTTCATCCTCCTCCTTAGATCGACACGGCTGCCCGTGGTTGCCATGGTTTCCAGCGACACCATCTCGAACTTGGCACAATGTTATCACAGTAGGGCTCTTGGAGAGCCCCTGGAGTGGGAGTAGGTAATTGGCTACAATGGGGAAAAGGTAACACCATATTCTAAGATGAGAGCTCCAGCAGCAGATGAAGAATACAGACACTTCAGAGGGACGGAATGAGGCTGTTCCAAATAAAGCTGATTTCTCTCTCCTCTCTGAATGTGAAGGCAGAGAGGGGGTGCTGGGTTATAGAAAAGGCTAGTGACCAAACAAATTGGCTTGTCATATAGAAAAAAGGGACATGAAATCCCTTCAGGCAATTTGGCTGTCAGAGGATTATCTGCCATAAATTGTAAGATTTTGTGTGAGGAGAGAAGCAATATCGCAACTGAAGTCTGGAGGAAAGAACTCAGAGGGACTCAATTACTGAAGCTCAGCTCCCCTGACCTGTACTACTGAATGAGATACACACAAGATGGCTACTGGTATCAAGCTGTCATTGGTAGGTTGACATTTGAATCTCATAAATGTTTACTCACTATAGCTTAGCATAAGGTAAAATAATCATATCAAGCTTGTTTGTCAATCCTCATTTGTAGGGATGTACTAACCTGATACCAAGTGTCAATATCAAGGCTAACACTGGCCTGACACCAGACTGGTATTAAATCAGATCTGACATGTTTTTTTTTTTTTTTAATCTTTCTTGATGTATCTATACTAAGAACGTGTGTTATGTTGTCTGACACAAATTATCAAAGCTCACTACCATTTTGCACAATTCAGCAAAAGAAGCTTTCAGAGAGTCACTCGGTTGCTAGGTCAGATCTATAAGGTCTAATACAATATTAAAAGAGATTTATAGGACAGGCAAACAAAGTGAGTAAAAGAAAAAGATCATTGCACAAGCAAAAATTACAGGACACATGACTTGTTCACAGATCATATTAACCTGACAATTTAGACGCTTATGTCCACACTTCATAGTACCCAGGGAGTGTGATCCAGGCCTGTGAGTAAAAGTAGCACCAGACATGGAATGAGTGATGCACACATTTCATACCAGCTGCAACTAATTAAACATTCATGCTTATGTTCCTGAGAAAATCCTGTTTGGCGGAGAATTCTCAGAGGAAGACTAACAGCTCTGGGAAGAAAATTTGAATTATGGGATTGTAACAGCTTGCTCTGCCATCTCCCTATACAACACTGCTGTAACAAAGTGAACACACTTTTCCTTGTATATATTATTCAGGAAACTGTTGGAGGCAAAATCAATGTTGATGCTGAGTGCTGTACATTAATAGTCATATTACTAAACTAAACAATAAAGATTTTGCCTTTTTAGAGCTAATCCACAAACCACACTATCAGCCCACTGTTATGTGTTTGTTAGTGTTTGGGAGTAATTGAGTACATGTAATCTGAATTATATGAGCTTACATTTGAAAATATACACAATCAGATAGCTTATGGATTACTTGATTAAATTTTCAGTGTGTAATGATCTTTTGCCCATAAACTCCATAACAACTATCAAAATGAGTTAACATCAGTTGTGTAGGATGTTGGGAAAAGAGGGGAGGGAATTTTTAATTCCTATTTTTCCTTCATTTTATTAGAAAGGGAACATTGTGCTGAACGGGATGCCAGGCCATCTCAGATAACGAATGTAAATTGAACATTAATAGAAGGATTTAAAATAATGTAGTTGCAGGAAATGACCTGTGGGGTCCAAGCCTCCTTTGCAAGTAGCGCCCGTAGTGGACAGGGGTGCTACTTGCCAAGCTACATAGAACACTAAAGAGACCATGTGAACGTAATGTTCAAGTTTCGTGAAGGTAGCTCAGTGCTAACACCTGAAAATGCTTTGTGAAAACTGATTGGCTAATGGTGGCCACGTTTTCTAAATAACCCAGTTATCATTAGAAATCCATATACAGATTAGCACATTGACACAGTACACCAGATTTTAGCTCAATCAGATGGTTCCTGAGAAACAGTTATTAGAACTTAACCCTGCCTTTCTATAAATGACTATGACCCAAACCTCTTCAGAATCTGATCCTGAACATGTGTTTTGTGTTGTGCAAGTCAATGCAATCAATCATGAGGTAGAGTTGATTAAGCAAATTTAGCTCCACACCACAAGAATTGATTAGCCATACATGGTGGCCACATTCTTTAAAAATCTCAACCTTTGACAATTATTGACGTTCAGACTATACTCAATAGTATTTTTACAGATTTTTGTGAAGACACTGAAAAATCCTAGGGCTAGTTTGCAAAAGTAGGTTTGGCATATTATGCAAATTAGCTCAAAATCTAAGTGGATGGAGTTTAACAGTTCTTAAGGCTTCTTTTTATTTATTTATTTATTTATTTATTTTCTATTTTGGAAAAGGAAAAATAATTTTCAAGGTTTTCCGAGACCCCTAAAAATAGAGGCTATAATTACAGCAATTACAGAAAAGTTAATAAAGTTAATGAAATGATTTTTTTTATTTGAAATCCAGCAGGACCACATTACTTTTAGATGAAACCTGTTGGCATGCAGTGTCATTGTTGTTATATTTTATGTTTACATGTGTTAAACGAAAAAGGCTTTTTTTCTCCACTGGAGTCATCAGTAATTCATGTTACATAATCTAATGCACTTAAAATGAATGGTCAAACTTTCATTAATGAATATTAAAAATCAAATTTTAGGCTGTTTTGGTGGTAAAGAGAGTATAGTCGATGAAGGTGATGAAAATTTTCCTTTTATTTTTATTGCTTTTATTAAAATGGTACAGGATTATTCTACAATAAAGCCACACTAACTACGTAGATCAGGTGCACTCTGAAGGAACTCAAACTAATAAGATTAGGTTACGCTTAAGTAATCTAGAAGATTAAATTACTGATTGCATCTTTATTAATATCATTTTTTTTACCTCAGGAATTTATTCAACACTGATGTAATTATTTGCAATGTTTTTGGCCTCACTAAGTAACCAAGCAGCATGAACTGTAGCCTATAGCAATCTAATCTACAGTGTATTGCATTGAATCAAGGAAACAAGTGAGACAAAAATGCAAAAACTTGATTATATTATTAGTTTGCAAAAAAAAAAGCTTTTACAGTAATGATCTGAAATTAGCTCATGCATAATGTGTTTGGTCATTGCTAATATCTGGAACAATTATATTGCCCAAGAACTAACACCATGTGTTAAAATAGTAATACATAACAATTTAATTTAAATGTTAACTGCAATTTAGTACTGCATAAATAAACTGACTGTAAAGAGTGTATATATATATATATATATATATAAAGGCAGTTTAACCTTCCTGTCCTGGCCTGACCATCTCTTCAGGTTTTATACCAATTCACTCACAATAACAATTGTAAATAAATAAAAGCCAATAAATGTTTCCATCTTAATAATTCGAACTATAAACAATATTTATTAAAACAGACACACAACAACCCTGCCCTGTTTGGGGTTCCTCCTGATGGCAGGTGCTTGTGCACAGATGGGATTGTAAATAAGAGATGGAGGGATTGAGACAGCCAATAAAATCACATTTTAGTTCAGATTTGCAAACATCAGTCATTTTTACAATTTTATTTCACCTTCGTACTCCCAGGCCAAAGTGACATGAACATAATCTCTGTAATAACATTTTTTTTTCTATTAAAAAATGAGCCAAGAACTTAATGTTTAATATCAAACAATTCATTTTTAGATTTAATATGTTTGTTTGTTTATTTATTTATTTATTTATATTTTGTATTTACCTTTGTTTAAATACAAAATTTTGACCCAAATATCATTTTGATGTGACTCCTCACTCAGTTTTTTTTTTACCTTTATTTTTCATTTACTCTGAGTAGAAGTATTGAACAAAGCCTTTCCAAGTACTTGTGTCTTCTTCGGTGAGCTCAGCTCAATACCGGATTTTCCCATTTCCAGACTCTGCAGAAGACAAACTTCCTCTCATTAACACAGGGAGCAATACGAATGGAACAGGAGGCTGATCCGTGATGTGATTTGAGCTGTTAAAATAATTTCTGACAGTTTGGGGTGTTTAATTTGAAAAGGCCTGTACATGGAATCCTGCAGCACGCCTCAGCAAGCCTAAGAGAGAAAGAGAGAGAGAGAGAGAGAGAGAGAGAGAGAGATGGAGAGCAAAAGACAGAGAGAAAGATACTAAACGAGAGATACAAATAGAAAGAGAGAAAAACAGAGAGACAGATAGACAGAGAAAGACTGACAGACAGAGAGACAGATACAAGATACAGAAATGGGCATACAGAGAGAGAGAGAGAGAGAGAGAGAGAGAGAGAGAGAGAGGGATGGATAGTGACACACAGAGAGAGACAGGCAGAGAAAGAAAGACAGACAGAATGAGAGAGAGAGAGACAGACAGACAGACAGACAGACAGACAGAAACAAAGAGATGGGCAGAGACAGACAGAGTTAGAAAGGCTGAGAAAGACAGAGAAGAAAGACAAGACAGAGAAAGAGAGACAGACAGAGACTACAGCTAAAACACCTCTGGCCTTATACCAGGTAATTACTCCAAAAGCGAGCAATCAATGAGTACTTAAAAATATTACCGACCAAACACTGAAAATGAAAGAACTGTTATTTATTTATTTCAACAATAAATTGGAAACTATAATAAAAGTCTTCAAGGCACTTTTGTTTGTTTAAATGTCAAAGGGTTGTACCGTGACTGCCTTTCTGACCTTACCTTTATATGATTACTGTTTCACTTTTTTTTAATAAAAGAAAGATTTCTCATGTGAAATGCACCTGAATTACAGATATTTCTGCTAATGTCATAGACACTTTGAAACAGGATGAACTTGTATAAAACATTCAGGAAAATAACTGCACTGATTACTCTATTCAATTCCTTTTTAATCTGCCCTCATATACTGTAATATATTACATTTTGTTAAAAGTATCTGTTATTTTCCATCATATATAACAAAAACTTTACTCATTTACAATGAGCCCTGTTTCATGGAGTGATCTGTTAAAATCAATGGTCAGCGACTAAGGTTGTGTAAAAAGGCTCCTATTGCTCATGCTTTGACAACCACAACAACACTGTTCTTGATGATCTATTAACGAAAAAGATATCTGTTTTTTTCATGTCAAGGAAAAGTATGCCTGTCTCTGAAAGGCCACTATTTTACTGTGTAATCAATGGCCTTTTAGTTAATGCACTCAGCCTACAAGAGCGAGACAGACCTTTTCTATGGTCCATTAAATGGGAAACTTCAACAGCAGAGATTATCCCGGCACAAACCCGCCTTAATTAATCTAGTGCACTGCAGATACATCACCCTGCCAACGACGGCTTTTAGAGGACAGCACTGCTCATACTCTTGCACAAAAGGTGTGGACTAATGCAATGATGAGATCAGCAATAGCACTCTAATGTATGAAGCTGGGAACAGAAGAGAGAAAAGACAGCAGATTTCAGTTTCGCCTGTAAAGGATGGTGCATTTAGATAAGAAAAAAAAGGAAGAGAGAAAGAAGGAGAAGAATACGGCTGTTTGGATGAACAAAGAGCTGATTAAATTAGTTCCAAGCTTTTATCTCCTTAGATCTAATCAGAGTAGAGTAGGGGTAATTAAGCAGTGGTGCGTTTCGCACCTTGCTTTTTTCATGCTCCCATATTCAAGCTTTACTGTCTAATGGTTAAATGTGCCGTCCTCCCATCCATCCCTCCATCCCCACTTTTTCTTCCATTTGCCCCCCCCATCTTTCTCATTCTCTCTTGCTTTTTTTTCTTTCTTACTCTGGCTCATGGTCAGCATGCGACGAAGCAGGGCTGCAGTAATGGACCAGACCTGCAGGAAATTACAAATGCCCCATAATGAAATAGCACAATCCGCATAAATCAATGGCACACAGAGGATGAGTTGTACTCCATCAAAAGGCTGCCATCTCCATCGTCCCTGAGGAGCAGCAATGGAAAGTCCTTCTTGTCTTGTTATGTCTTTTCATTCGTCCCTCTTATCAAGCCCAATGGCTTCTGATAATGGGAACTGTACCTGCGCACCCAGGCCCATGATGAACACACGGGACAAAGTGAGACACACAAGGACGAGTATTCCATTGTGCTTAGGAGAAAAACAAGCCCCTTTTCCTTCTAGAGTGATGGGGAGTACAGAGAGATCTAAATTAATTATTTTTGTCATCAATGTTAAATGAGCAGTTGATTCAGTTTGTGCAAGGTCTTGTGAAAAAAGCATGGAAAAGACTCAGTGCTGAGCAAAGACAAGGATGTTGAAAAGTAGCAGAGAGTGCTTACTCAACACACATCTTGGCACATGCTGTATATAAATAACACAAAGCATCCCATATATTAGACTGTCAAGTTCATAAACTTACAATGCAATAATGTATGTCAGACTTTGATATACAGACTGAGTATGCAGGTTTTGCACAGATCCTATAATCTGCATACTTTATTCAGACCCATTTTCAACTAATGATTATTTTATTTTAAGACAAACAGAACTGCACAGAAATCATTAATAATGCAACACACCCGACTGACAGAGTGAGTATTCTTGTGCCAAACACTTCCTCTAAACTGAAAATTCAGGGGTTTCTTACTATTCGGAAACGTCTAATGCCATTCAATGCAATGACACCACTCGAAGATTTTTTCAAGGATGAGCTGGTCCTTTAAAACGATGGTTGTTAAATAAGTCAGAGTATCTGTAATTCCCGCGGAATAAAGCTGCCGTAATCCTGCTCAGCACTGCTGGATTAGTTAAAGTACTGGGGCTAATGAACTCTGCATGGCTGCTGTCATAATAGGCTGTGCTGTGATAACACAGCAGAGGTTTAAGAGGGAGGCTTGCCATCCTCTGGCTGCCATCCACTTTCCTCACATCATTCATGACCTGGAAGGCAGCTGCTCTAATCGTGGGGTTGGTAAGCCACTTCTGAGGTCGAGATAAGTCCCAGCACACGTCTGGCTAGATTCAGAATGTTTCCAGGAGGGACAAAATGAGTCAAGCCGTCCAGCTGAGAGAAGTCTGGAAAATGTAGCACAGGCAGCAGGGCAGCTGTTTACCTGTTCGCCACAAGGCCAGAGCATTTGCAGGGACAAAGGGACAGGATCTCAGGCACAAAAGGGCACAGTGGGAAGGGGATTGCGCCACACCCTGATTGGATGATTGCTGGCAGCGGGAGCTCCAATCAGGGCCTTTCAGCAAGTGTAGTTTGTTTAAGTGGATTGGCAGAAGGTGTGTTCAGGCGGTCTGGCACAGCAGGAGATGTATTTGGGATGTAAGTCTCTGGCAGGCTGAAAGGGAAAGAGTAAGGAAGGATGGGAGTGGGTTGGTGGGTTTTTAGCACTGCATGGCAGCACCAGCACCTCAGAGCCATCAGCTGCCAAGAAAAGCATCATAACCATGGCAACCAAAGAGCAGAACGCGGGTGTTCTTTCAGAACGTCTCTGACGTTCATCCTCGCCGCACTTTTCTTAAGCAAACAGCTGTGCACTGCTCCGGCAGGAGAGGAGTTGGCGGCAAAGCCTTGCTATTTAATGAGTGGTTTGACAGGCAACATCTTCACCCAGGGGAGTTCTGTAGAAATGTTGCACTGGGGGGGAAAATGTGAAGGAACTAGTTCAGTGCCACCCTAGCACAATTAAACACAAATTCAATTGCCCAAACATCAGACAAGGAGATCAAAATAGGAAATGAGTTAGTGATCAGTCTGACAGAGCAAATCTTTTCCTCTGCTCAGTCTCCCAGAACAGCTCATTCTCAGTGCAGGCTTTCCCCATGGGATCACACTATTGTTCCTGTTAATTATCATTTCTGGAGAAAAGATTTGTCAGTGTGTCATGTTTTGATGGCATGGAGGTGTTGCTAATAGTGACTGTTGGGAATGTGTTTTTTAATCATAGTCAGTTGGTGATCCTTATAGTAATGACTCTTTTTTCTCAATGCAACATTTTTTCCTCATGTATAAATCTATTGAAGAATGAAGTCCGCACACATTTAGCTCAGTTCAGTGATTTAACATTACAGGAATAATTACACAAACGTTTTGGCTTCAGGCGTAGCATTTCTCACATCATTGATCTATATTGTGTAGAACAGCACAAGCATATTCTGTTTATAATATATAATAATTCAGACTAAGTATTAAAATATAGTTGTCATGTGCACAGATAACAGCTAAAACACAGGTATCGACTGGCTATCGAAAGTTTTCTTTTCAGCTGCAATTGGTCATTTTATTGCTTCTGACTACTGGAGATATTAGCTATGATAGATGAGAAATGATTTCCTGCCAAATCCATAAACCTACATAAGATTAGAGGCATTTTTTCCCCCCATTTTGCATGATCACTTACAGATACACTATACAAATGACAATCCTTCATCTAAATGACTACTGACTGATAATCACTGACCAGCATAGGATCCCCATGTAACCTAAATTGTAACATTCTTAAATGTCTTAAATGTGTTTAGAGTCACATAATAGAAAGAGACTTCATTGCTGAATCCAACATTAATTTATGCTTAATTAGAGTAAGTAGATTTAACTCACTTCAGATAAGTAAGTGGGATGATATGGTGTTTCGAAGGCGAGTTCAAGAGTGGAGTGGAATAATCACTACGATGAAATTCATATCTGCATCCTCAGCCCCCTAGTGCACTTCAAGTAAACAAACCATGAAATGCATCTGCATGGGAAAATTAGAAGGTAACTATATGTGTACACTAGTTCTATAATGTTTATTCATGAATGCTTGATCAAAACAGACTCCTTTGTCTCGGCTGTTTCCTGAGCATGCATGGTAATCGAGGTGATGTTATACTGTTCACAATCCAGAGACCTGCCTCTGAAATTCAAAACAGCTACTAGTATACACTTTAGAATTCCACTAACGCTCCTGAATAGGACATCTGGATCACATCTGAATGAGGCAGAGATGACACACAGTATATGTCATTGTATCATGATGCTTTGGTCTATATCTTAGTTTCCAAACCCTGGTCCTGGACAACCCCCTGTCCTGCACATTTTAGTGGTTTTAGGGGGAACAATAAAACGTGCAGGACAAGGGGTACTCCAGGTCCAGGATTGGGTACCTGTGGTCTACACAAAGCTGGTTTGAATACAAGTTCACACTGGCAGGGATGAGAAAAGCCCCCTTTGTTACACAGTGCCATCTAGTGGTGATGATGAGGCATAAATAGCATCTGCGTTTCCTCAGTCCAGTCTTTTGTTTGCATTCCTGTGGATTTCAGCTCAGTTTTGTATACGGCACAGGATGTTAGAGTCAGCCAAGCACTCGTCTCTTGCTAAACACCGTCATACAAAGCAGTTCTCTAGTGTGTGTTCACTACGCGATGCTTTACAAATGACTACAAGCACATGGGGATTGGGTTTGTAGTATTTGGCGGAGCAGTTTCCCTCAATGAATAACACATCATGTATCGAGTGTTAATGAACTGAACGTCTGAGGCTTCAGTGTTTTGTTCCATAGAAATATTGAAACAATGCAGTACAACTGTTCCATCTCATCACCAAAATGGGTACTTGTACTTCTGTGAGAAAGCCTGTGATCAAGCCTTTCTGAAACACACACTAAAGCAAAAATTATCAATTTAATGAGAGGCATTTAATGAGACCATATAGCCCTCATTCATTCATTCACCTTCTGAGCCTATCTCGGGTACACTGGGTGTGAGGTGGGAATACACCCTGGATAGATCATCAGGTCACTGCATGACACTATGCACACATACACACTCACACACATTCACACCAAGGGGCAATTTAGGGGCAGTTCACCTATGAGGAGAACATGTGAAACTCTGCAGAGTAATCCAAGATCAGGATACTATTTTGCGCCACCACCACCTAGCCCTCATTCCAGCAATAAAATATTTCACAACAAACACATAAACATGTTCATTCTCCTTGTTCTGTTTGTGTGCCTTAGAGAGAGTAAGAGAAAGAATGAAAGATGCTGATAGATCCTGAGAAAGCCACTATCGCCAAACAAAAGTAATTATGCATTCTTTGCCTTTCCTGATGTTATTGCATTTGTGTAGTTGCACTCTGAGGGAAGTGGGAAAAGGAGGGAGCCATCCATCAGGGTCTGATTATGTAATTTTGGGGTAATTGCCCCCCTCCCTCTTGGTGTCCTTCCTCTTTCTTGGCAATGTGTAGTGCGTATGTGATCTCTGCTCTGTGCTAACCGGCAATAATAATTCTGTTTATCGGAACTGGCTGCCATATGCATATCCGCCCTGCTCCTCTGGCAATCAAATTACGGCCACCCCACAATAAATCACTGACAAACTGTTTATTAAACAAAGAGGCCGCGATTGAATTATTAATGACAGAGATTAATTTGGGCTCCGTGGTGTAGAAGCAGGCGCAGCCCCTTGGGCCTTGAGGTTTATGGGTAATTTGATGCATGGCTTTTATATGTGTGGTTGATGCAGTGCTCTGATAGTGATGGTGTAAAAATAAACACGATCACTAACAACTTCACTGTAGGAGCTTTATGTGTTCAGCGTTTAGATATGGAGATGAGGTGAAACATAAAAGTAGCAGGGCAGTTGGTGCTGCGCTTCATTAAGGCAGGTCAGCTCTGTCCTCAATACACAAGAGAGTTTGAGTCAACAGGTTTCTTGTGTTTGCTAAAGAGGCATTCCAATTTAAAATATTACTTAACATGTTATGTAGTATTATGTAGCAGAGTATTCCATTTCTCTTTCATTTGAGATTATTTATTTCCATCACTATTACCATTATGTCCATTGCAAGGCATCATGCACACACACACTCACACCAAGGGTCAATTTTGTTTTTGGGAGGTGGGAGAAAACCTATATGCATATGAGGCGAACGTGGAAAGAAACTCTATACAGACAGTAACCAGAGATCAGGATCAAACCAGGGACCCTGGAGCTGCCTAATCATACAAAACAAGACAAAAGAAAAAAAAAGAAAAAGAAATGACAGTCAGTATAATCGTTGGTACTCACAACAACCAGCGATTCCTATACTACTTACACTACTAGCATAGGTGGTAGAGTGTTTATCTTATCCGTTTCATAGAATACAAATACATTTCATTTTATATAATTCATTTGAAGAAATTCTGTGCAACATATAATAAATATGAAGAGGCAATAGCTAAAGGTGTTACTTTTGCAGTGTTTCTTATCAAAAGTATAGAACTTTGCAACAGGTGGTTAGCAGTTATAACAAAAAACATGATATAATTACAATAGCGAGTGAAATCTGAAAGCATAAATATGATTCTGTGAATCCATTTATATTTAAAAAATTGTTGTGCTCTTAGCCTCAAGAAACAAGAAATCTAACAGGTGATTAGCTACTTACTTTATCCGCTGGCTTACTATGACACTTAGCAAGGTCTGTACATGTGCTCTCATTTCTGTACTGCTGCAAGCATGAAATGTGTATTTCAGTTACTTTTTTTAAGTTTCATTTTGAAAGACTTGCTTATAATTGCACTGCATTCCTTCTAGATTCTCACAAGGTTTCCTTATGAGCTTCTCTTGTTATTCTCTATGCTGCAATTCTTCTTAGTCATAATACTATGCTGTAGTAAATCACTCTCATCTGACAGGTCATTACTGTTATTTGAGTCATTCATGCTGTCTATTGGAAAGATGATGTAAAGCAAAATCAGCTAAATTGCAGCTTAACTTTTCAACAATATTCAGCATCCAAGCAGTAGCTTTCCGTACCATTAATCTCTGGCTAGCTTCTGCATTAGCTAGTGAGTCAGCTATCGGGGAAAAATCAAACAGCCTGTGTCAAATATAAATAGTCTTTTCAAAATTCAATGGCACATTTAAGAGCTCACTTTTCAAACCAAGTAATCTCACCCCCTCTGTAAGTGTCTACTAGGCAAGACAGATGTTTATGACAGATGTATCGATGGTACAGTCTTAATGCAAAGTGGACCCAGTGCGCTTGTGCACCACAAAAATAATGTTGCCTAGCGGGTACAGGATACTCATCATGCAATGTGCTATAACTCATGGTAGTTTGTTTGCCTGAATTATTAATTTAACGCTTTATATTCATGTGATACATAATGCTGCTGATTCTACAATGTAGGAAATAGTGAATAGTAGCATGTGAGATTATGAACTAGCCAAAATCTTTCCCATAGACTAATTTTATGATAATGAGTTCATCCATGCAACCATCCATCCATTGTAATTTTATTAAGCAGACAAACGATCCAAAAAATCCTTACATTTTATTTTACACGCACACTGATCACATTGCAGTAAATGTTGGTAGTCCATCTTGCTAAACAGAGCACACACTCTCCAAACATTCCGACAATGTCAGTGATACATGGACACTATATCATTGAGAAACCACTGGCAGTAAATAAATATAAATCTGACCTGGTACTCATCACTGGTACTCATTCACTTTTTCATGTGTGCTCTCATGCAAGTATAAGTGTGCCTTCATTTTCTTGCACGTACAAACTGGGTTACGGGTATACAATCCTGTCCAGGTGTTAGAAAGTACAGTACAGTTATATTGATTTACTGTGAAGCTGACATACTCTGTTCTGTCAAAAATAAAATCCAGCACTTACGATACAACAGAGAGGACATGAACATTTTCGTTGCCTCCAGCCTCAACCTATTCATTACAGAAAACATCCCCACAGTGACTTTTACCCTCATACGTGGACCTGACCACTGACAATTTTCTCATCTTTTTATGGGCATGACCTTTTGAGAACATTTATCAGCCTTTTCCAATTTTATGCAGTCAATGCCCACAGCGATCAAAGCCCAGGCATGCACAAGCACACACATGCACTCTCTGTTTTTATTACTATCCGTCTTTTTTTTTTATAATTGGCTTTGTGCATTATAGCAATAAAGTAATGCCTACATGAGGCAAAAATAAAAAAACATTAAAATATTCACATTTTCTATTATTGCGATGACAAATTGACCAAAAATGCACATAATCTGCAGTTTCAGCTATACTGTGCCTGTTAGGAGATAGCACTTGTAGAGCTGTGTGTATCTCAGTGTATTGCCTGTGATGATCAGTTCTCTCCACTCTCATTAAAGAGACCCAGAGCAGCTGGTGATGTGGTGGGGGTGGAGGGAAACATTCGGGGGTATTTGCCTGTTATTCTCATGGCCAGATGGGTGCTGATTATTGGGACGAGTTGGAGAGACCATCAAGCCAATCTGAAGCCCCCCCGGGGGCCCACATTAGAGACCATAAGCAAAATCCAATTGAAAATGGAGCACAGGAGCCCCTTACAAGCATGTTCTTGGCACACTTAATGCTTTCCCTGTCACACAGATTAGAGTTGTGAAGATTTGTGCTCAATAGGCAACTGTTAGAATAAAATCCTTACTAGTTCTAAATATGCAATGCATTATATTTTTAAAGGAATGATTCTTTGCTTAGTGTATGCTGACATTTTCAAGGCAAGTATACCACAAATCTACTATCAGAGTCTGAAATGTAAATGCTCAACAAGTCATCAATTACTAATGAGTCTTAGCTGTTAATATGCTGTCTTGAAGAAACCTTTTAGAGCATGTACAAATTTCCATATAGCTCCAAGGACATTAATTGCACAGAGGAGGTAATATAATATCTTTCTACTATTATGAAAAGATCTACTACACAATGGTTTACATATTGCTGTGAATTACATGGAATTACACTCCAATAAGTATCAAACACAATAAAGCAAAAAATACCAAGACAGCTATAATAATTTCTCATTGTAGTTTCATTCTCATTCAGTTTTTCCCCAATCATCCTCACCTCTTCTTGACATCTGGGCACAGAGGAAGTTAGTGAACATACACTCAACAAAATACGACTCTGTAGTGCAATGTCACCCTGGGTCAAGAGTACTAAGCTGATTTTGCCTGTTTTTAGGCATACATAGGCCACACTGTGCACAAAAAAAAATCCTTTTGTGTTATATACCAAACTGATGCAAGCATTTGTAATGCTTCCTAAAAACAGAACGACAAAAAATTTAATAAAACTAGAAGATGGAGAAATTTATTTCAGGTGAATTAGAGATATCTGTCCAAGACCAATGTCAATATTTCTTACCCAGAATTAGTGACACTGCTGTTGGACAAGTATTTAAATTCAATCTGTATAAAGTATGGAACTGTTTGAATGGCTGGCTCTACAGTTTTATGGCTTAGAGAGTCAGGTTAGGCGAGGATAAACCACTTTCACAGATATGTATGAAATGCAAGCTAACGGCTGTGCAGCTAACAATGCTAACTAGCTAACACCTGTAGTAATGGTCAGCTGAAAATGCATGGGCGCTCATTACAAAGAAAAACAGGCATTCTTGTCCATTCTCGCAAATCAGTATGAGCCAAATATCACGTATTTGTGGTGTTGTAACTTTTTTTGAATGGTCTCTTGGGCAAAACGAGACATAGAGGTTTGATGTCTGCTCAGGCAAAAACATAGCTGTACCAAGAACTATACTTAGGCAACATGATCAGATGAAAAGTTGCTCTGGAAGTAAAATGTAATGGTATATCATAGATTGCTTAGTGCAATAAATTGACAACTGATGGGTTTTAGCTTTGAAAAAAGGACAGCAGATGTCAGCTCCACTAATGAGATATAGAATAGGCTAGAGTATGTATGACTAATGTACCTTTAAACAGGACTTGTGTGACATTTCCCAAATGGTAAAAAGGCTAGAGTAGACCACAAGAAAAACTGAATACAATTTAACTGCACACAAAATAATTGTATAAAAGTGGGCACTCTAGTAATCAAATGAACTATAAGCAGTATTAATTCCCCCTACATAGTTTATTTTTTCTGACAGAGTCTTTATTTAATAAAAATGTCATTGGTTATTACACATTTGTCTTTAGTCTCGAGCTGTTTGGCAACTCTGTGGTTGACCATTTCCACCACTACACATTGGCTTTAAACTGCAATTTGCGGTTCAGGCAGAGTGCATTTAGCAAGTGCCTCCAGGCACAGTTTGTGTGATGAGCTATAGCATTAGTAAACTGAATGTTTATTTCAGATGCACTTTTGGTTTTGCTGAGTTTTTCCTCTGCGCCTCCTGCCGTACATACTTACATCTAGCCCTCAGTGCATAAATGTCATAAGCATCATACTAACTGGAACTGGATGTTGCAATGTGCATGTCTCATTAGATCTTAACTCATCCTAATTATTTTCAGCTGACAATCCATCTGACATTATCCAGGTAAAGATGATTTGGAGTTCAGATAAAGATGAGCTCCAAGATGGTGGAGAGAAATGTGCTTACCGTCTGCTGTGCACTAACCTTGTCTGCCACATATTCCAGATGTGTTTGAGATCCTGGTGGGACCACCTGAGCCAAGTAAGCAGATGTTTCCTGTGAATTTTTATATCATCTGACAGCATGTTTGCTGAGCAGTAAAATGCAGAGCATAGTAACATATTCCACCCATCTCTCAGAGACATTTTCAGGTCAATGTCTGCTTCTTGACTATACAGTGTAATTACAAAGATTCACAACATAGAGTCAGACTTAACAGAAAAATTGCAATGACTGCAGACAGAAATGTAACATCTAGGTAAAGCAAGGTGTACATGATGCCACTATTTCATGGCCCTAGACCTGAAACTGGATTACCTACACTTCCCTCAATATTTCTTTGATATTTAATTCTTTGTTGGTGCCATAGATAAGTAAGAAAATTCTTTCACCATAAATCTCCAAGAATTTCGATTATTGTGGCAGGACAACATGGTGGTGCAGCATGTAGACATTGCTGCCTCACAACTCCAGGGTCCCTGGTTCAATCCTGAGCTTGAGTTACTGCCTGTGTTGAGTTTCTGTGCATGTTCTCCCTCATGATGTGAGTTCCTACAGGTTCTCTGGTTTCCCCCCACCTTCCAAAAACATGCCGGTAGGGGGACAGGCTATGATAAGTTACCTGTAGGTTTGAATACGTGTGCACACTGCCCTGCTATACACTGGTGTTAGCATTCTGGGCGTAGTGCAGTATCATGTCCAGTGTTCCCAGGATACCCTGCTTAGGATAAAGTACTTACTGATGATTGATGAATGAATGAGTTTATTGAGACAACAAAAAATTTGTAAATAATCATGGACCAAGGAATTCCTTAGAGAACCCAAAGTAGACTACAGCATCATTCTTTTGCCGTAATTCTTTACCTGTTTTCTTTTTCTCATTTTTGTTGTTGCCACAATAAACTGAATAATCCTATTATATGACAAAGGTCCTTATGGCAACATTTATGGTGGGAAAAAAATGTTTAGTTCTCGATGGCACCCTTAAAATGGATAAACTCATCTTGCATCATCAACTCAGACAATTCTAACAAATCATATTGATGCAGCTAACATACAGAACCTAACAGATTGACGAAATTCCACAATGAAATCTATGACTTATGGCTGATAATGCCCGTGTTTGAATCAGTAGGGCAGAGAGCGGGAGGGTCATCATCTTAGTAGAAATTGCCTAGCATAAAAGGTACAACAGTGCATCCTTCTCCTAAGGAACCTCAGAAAAGTTAGCATATCTTTTCAAAGGCAATGTAGAAACATTTCCAACAGTTGCATTACAAACTTGTTGCTGCATATCAAAGTGCAATCCCTCCAGGGGGTAGTGAAAGCAGCCCTGCAGATTACTGGATCACTATCATCTCTGACATCTTTAAGAAATGCGATGAGGCATGCAGGATCAGGGTAGGGTATAAAGAGACTTGTTCATATTGTTGCCATCTGGCAAATGATACAAGACCATCTAGTCCAATACCAACCCCTTAAAGGACAGTTTTACTACTAAACAATCAGGGTTCCCTAGCTAATTGTTATCCAGTTGCCAACACTGACACATTAAAGACAGCTTAAATAGTGATTTATACAACTTTAACCAGCCATTTGTGCGGTTTATTACAGTGTTTAATGTTTAATAGCTAATTTATCTGTTTGATGTGTAATGTCTCAGTATTACCCCTAGTATTTGCACTGTTTAATGTTTATGTCATTATTACCCCCAGTATTGTGTATCATGTTGAGGCATGGTCGATTGGGCCGGGTTTAAGGTACACACACTCAGAAGCCAATTACAGGCTAAAAGTTATAGCTTTCCCTCTGACTGTTACAAAATGTTGACACTGGAGATTCCTTACAAAAATGGTAAATAAAAGTCTCCTCACAAAAAAAAAAAAAAAAAATCCAAATTTGAGTAACAAAAACAATGATGTATTACAATGAGGCCATTAATATAAACCTGTGATTTGCCTCACAGCTGGAAAAGCTGCAATTATATAAAATTAATCATCACCTTCTGACAAATCAGAATTGAGCATTCAACAGCACTGTAGTATAATTAAATACACACTTGCCCGAAAGTTTCTTTAACTAAACCATGCCATTTCAGATTTTAGCCCATGATATTCCACAAATATACACCTCTCAAAACACTTTATATGCCATGTTTCAGAATATACTGACCTTTGGGTTCCTAGCGAAAATCTATACTTTGTTTTTTCCCCACATTTCCCCACATTTATGTTCTCTACACCCTCAACCTCAATGCTGCCACTGCAGCATTATAGATTCATCAGCGTTGGTGTCATCTATTACGGACACTCAGTATGCTCACCCAATGACTAATGAGGCACTATCAATAACTTTGCGTCAGGGCCCTGACATGCATTTAATAACCTCAGTCAGCAAGTTTACATCTACAGCTTTTATTCACAGTCCCCTGGGAACCTTTGAGGGAAGCTGAAGAATTGATACAGGCCTCCGGATGAGCCTGAGAACTGGTTTGGCACCTGTCTGGGAGGTGAAGTCCATGTAAATGAACTTGAATTAATCTGGACATTACTAGTCGAATCACGCTGTGTACTAAGAAGCCTTTAGAACACAATCACTCCCATGGGGAAGGCAGCACACATACTATAAAAGAGATTAATTAGCATTTTATGTTTTCAATCATTTTACTTCTCAAAAGATGTGAATACAAAATGCAAAACACATATCTTAAAGTGTAACATGTTGAACTTCAGAAAATATATCACTATGTATTAGGCTTAAGAATAATATCCTCTATTGGATTCTTAATGTAGTAGCATGACATCAACACTCAATGGGTAAGGGAGTATGCAAATGGCATCACAAGTGTTTTGGTGTCATCTCAGTGATAAATAGAGAGCTCTTGAGAATCTATTTTGACTGATGTTGAGATTTATGGGTCATGCTACCACTCATCTTCAAGGATGTCTGACTCGCCTGACTACTGCACACAGGGGAGGAGGGTATCTGTGCTCGAAAGCGGCTATACCTGTGATCTTGTGCAGCACTGTGAGTGCTTTAGGAACACAGAATTTATAGAATTTACAGAAGAGGATGCTGCCTTAAGAGTGGCTAGTCAAGAGTTGAGCATTAGTCTGCTTTGATCCCTGTTGAAGTGTCCCTTCACAGCCATGAGATTGATGTCTGTTCTTTGAGATGATAGAGTGGAATTGCATGGTCTAATAAACATGCATCTCTCAAATTAAAAAAGCGAGCCCGAAAAAGATCAGCATAAGTAATCAAGGCCTGCCTCCTGTTCTTCAAAATCAGTTCCATGTGTGAGGAGCCTTGCCATGATAAATACACACAAAGACAAAAAGGCAGTGCTCTCAAATGGCTTTTTGATGTGAGAGCTAGCTCAGAGGAGAGAGAGGGAGACAAAGAGAGAGAATGAGGTAGGGCTGGTATATGAAATGTCACTGTCAGAGAGGAGTGAGAAAGAGCGTTTGTGCATTTTTAGCTCTCGCTCGAGAGTAGTTACTTTTCTGAATCTTGGGTAATAACCCCATGATTCACAGTCATGATTTAGCTCTGGCCAAAATGTATAGGACTATAGACATGTCATTGTCAGGCACATACAAGGTTTACTATGGGAAGTGTCTTAATTGGGAACATGTGGTTGTATTTAGAAATCCTGAGAACAAAAACAAGGTAGTGGATCATGTAACAGGTCATGTGAGACTGGGTTTGTGGTTCTTTTTTTTTTTTTGCTGAGGATTTTGCAAATTGAGTTTGTGTTAATTCATGGATCATACTGTATATCTAACATAATAGAATTGTTAGCTGAAATGTTGAAGCTAACTTTGTAGCTAAGGCCACCGAAACCAGTAAGAATAAAATCAGAAATGACTGCTTCTGGGAAGATCATGCTAGCATTGTGTGTGTTCACGGTGTGTGTGTGTGTTCACTACTGTGTGTGTGCACTTGGATGGGTTAAATGCAGAGCACAAATTCTGAGTATGGGTCACCATACTTGGCCACAAGTCACTTCACTAAAGGTAGCACAGAAACTTTCCACTCAATTGGTCCAAGAGTATAAGATATGTCCTTTGAACAGTCAATCTCCCTTAGACAAGAATGCTCTGGAAGACTGACACAAGCTGATGACAGAGGTAGCTTTGGGGTTACAGCATCATTAGTCACTGCAGTGATCCCATTCTTTAAAAGAGAGCTATAATGATGATCATTGATACTGAGCTCCTAAGTTTCACCTTCAACCAATCTGTGTAGCAAGCTGTTTACCTTTAATTCCCCCATTTCTCACAACACCACCTATATACATGCAGAATTATCACACTCAAAGTGATCCAAGATAACACCCTCATTCTGAGGATTGCTGGGGTTTGATACTAACAGCATTCTACATGTAATGCACTCAACAGTTTCCTCCTGCCACTGAAAAATCAGAAAGTTCTTTCCCCTTGTGTTCACTCTGACGATTCTCCATGATCATTTTCTTTAGATCTTTCATCAACTACTACTATGCTATTGCACTAACCTATAGCACTAAAACACTAATATTGTGTCCAAATGTATTTTTGTCATATCAGATTCTGACACACTTCTATTAGTGTGGCTTATCTCGCCCTCTGAATCTGCCTGATTCATGCTATTGCTCTACTTCTGACTCACTTTCTGCTATTGTGGATAATTCCACATGGATACCCTAAGGATTTGTACTTCCCAAAAAACCTTTCATGCCCAAGACTCACCCTTTCCTCAGTGGATAAACTCACCTGGATACTGTAAAGATGTCCCTAAGGACTGCTTCTGTAATCATAAAGACTGTTCTCTGCTCATTCCAGGATTCACAATATGTCTAAACTGAACATATTTTCAACACACTTACTACTGATTGACTTTACAGTATACAGTCGTAGAAGAGTAATGATTTATAGTTTCACTATCCAGTGAAATTATAAAGTAAATATATAATCCAGTAAATATTGGTTCCTTTCTGAGTCTGGTTCCTCTCAAGGTTTCCTACTCTTGTTGTCTCAGAGAGTTTTGTCTTGCTCATTGGTGACCTAAATCTACATGCACATATCTGCAAAGCTGCTTTGTGACAATGTCTATTGTTAAAAGTGCTAGATAAATAAAACTGAACTGAATCAAATCTCATGCACTCTCAATTCTTGAGACTGTGTTCAGGTCATGACAATGCCATAGAGATTTGGAAGCGAATCGCTGGACTTATGGATGGTATTTGGGACCCAGCCTAAAGCAACAAGAGCATCTAACAAGTGTAAAAACCTTCTTCTTCTACAGTAGCTTCGCATCTGCTTAGCCAAGAACAGGAAGACTTAAGCTATTTTGAAAACATGCTCAATCAAATATACAATAATATATAATATGCAGTTAGTTTAACCTGCCAACTAAAGTCTCTACCCCCCCGAATCAAAATAAGATTAACGGGACATACAGAGGAAGTCCAAAACACATGGATCATACCCATGCACCCTACTGCACATCCCTGTTGCTCACTTATAGCATAAATGCTAGCCTATCATTAGCTTTCAGGAATTTTTTGTTTTTCATGGAAGTGGAAATGGCATAGTTCCAGTAAAGACAGAATTTGATTCAGTGCCATTCTCTGGTGAGATCTCTCCACCTGCACTCAGAAACAATGGTATAGTCATTAAATACAGCAGTCGCCTACCTCAGAGCATTTCTTCCCCAGTGAACCTCCATTAAAACAACAGAGGAATAGTGTAGCTTTTTTTTATGACTTTAAGTCATTCTCCAGCTGTTGAGGGATTCTGTGTATGTGTGTAAGCATAGAGAGAAGAGCAGAGGGGGGTCTCATTTGAGGGATACGTGTGTGGAGGAGGAATGTGTGTGCTGTGTTTCATTTTCACCGCAGTGTATTATTCCATAGCTTTACTGCAGCTTGTGAAGTCAGACTGAATCTCATACATGTCTGTGTTCTATAGCAATACCACTGCAGCACAAACTTTTAGCATTCACACACACACACACACACACACACACACACACACACACACACACACACACACAGAGTGGTCAACGAAATTTATATATCTTCTTAACACACAATAGTATAGGCACCTTCTCTACAGAAACACACGCTCCTACACCTACATACTCCCAGTATACACTCACACACATGTGCACACACACACACACCTATCCACCACCACAAACCTAATCTCACTCTCATAGGCCAGGTTGCCAACTGCCAGAAATCAATGTGTGTGCCGAGATCTCTTGTGCTGTGTGAAGAAAGGATGTGTGTCAACCCACAAAGGCACTCAAAAGGCAAGAAGGCTACCGATGAAGTTCTTTGCTTAAGGATAGGCTTTGAGGGAAGTAGGACTAATAGAGCAAGAGACACACAGCCGCAGGGCTTCTTCTGTGTGAGCTGTGTCATCAGACTGCAGGTCTGAGAAGCTGTCAGACTGCTGACACGAGCATCAGCTGCCTAATACGCAATCTCAGGTTAAAGTGGCTGCTGAACCTGCACTGTGTCTGGCGTACATCAGAGACAAAAAAGCCCAAAGATGTGTCGCTGAGAACCATAGTGTTCTGGACAGGTGAGGCAGATTTATTTAGCCTCCCAGGCTTACTACAGCATACAATCCTTAAGCTTATTGTTGAAGAACTGGCAATACAATATGGCAGATGACACTAATTTAATCTAAAAGGTATAAGCTTAATCTCTGTCTGTTTTGAATCAGTCCCTGTTGCGTTTGATACAAATGTCTAAAAATGATTCAGAAACAGCATGATTCAATGATTGATTCCAAATCTTGAAATCACCCAGTGTAGAGACCTACAAAGATGTTGAACAAAATAAACATTAGTGGAGTGAAAAACAAGAGAATAGAATGGAGATGAAGGACATATATATGCTCTTAGCTGTGATTGTAATTTTTTGTTATACACTATATAGCCAAATATTTGTGGGCATCTGGCCATCACACCCATATGTGGGCCTCCCCAAACTGTTGCCACAAAGTTGGAAGCACACAATTTCCTAGAATGTCTTTATATACTGTAACTTTAAAGATTTCCCTTGACTGGAACTAAGGTGCCCAAACCTGTTTCCGCATGACAGTGCCCCTGTGCACAAAGCGAGGTCCATAAAAACATGGTTTGACAAAATTGAAGTGGAAGAACTCGTGTGGCCTGCACGGAGACCTGACCTCAACCCCACTGAGCACCTTTGGGATGAACTGGAAAACTGACTGCACCCAAGGCCTCCTCACTCGACATCAGTGCCTGATATGTTTAAAAAAAAAAAAAAAAAAAAAAAAAAAAAAAAAAAAAAAAAAAAAAAAAAAAAATATATATATATATATATATATATATATATATATATATATATATATATATATATATATATACACACTACTTTCAAAGCATATATATTATATATATATATATTTATTATCGATAGTATCATAAAAAAAGGAATAGTATTACATTATGGCCCTTCAAAGGCTCACAAAAATGCTACTGTGGTCCAGATTGATTTTGAGTTTAACACCCCTGATTTATACCATCTTCACCAGTCTACGTAGGTTCATGTCTTTCAGCATCATGTGGAAATGTGCTGAAATTTGGTTTGAATTAAAACTGTGAAAGATTTAGAAAGATGATTTCAACAAAGTCACAAATCCTGGGTGAGTGAGGAAGAGGCTGTATTTGAAGGTGTAATAGAGAATGCATATGTGCAAGAGAGACAGAAATAGAACAAAACAGCATGTAGGTGAGAAAGAAAGAAATAGGGGACCCATCGGATTGTAGTCCATGCTCTGCACTTTTTGTCCACAATCATTAACAGAAAGGCACCACCACAGGACCAGCCCAGACCACATATTATGTTATTATATTATTGGGTGAAGGACTATTTTCAGCACAGTAATGGCACTTACATGATCTGGTGTGTGGTGCCAGTATAAATGTATCAGGCACAGCACTTATCATGTTGGTCCACTTTGTAGGTGTAAAGTTAGAGACAATAGCTTATTTTTCTTGCACAATATATGTTAATTAGCCTATCTTAGGTGTTAGTTTCTGACTACAGCTCCACTGTTAATAATATTGGTAATATTAAGCTTCTCTACCCAGAAACTTAAACACTAAGAATTTTAAAAACCTCAGTAATGCTACTGCTCATGAAACACTCATACTACCATAACACACAATCCAGTGTCAGGGTCACTACTGTACTGAGAATGGTCTGAAAAATAATATCTGGTCAGCAGTCCTACAGTGGTCACTTTTCATTGATGGATGGTATAGAGGGGGCTGGTAAATGGTGCATGGCAACAGATGGGCTACAGTGAATAATTGTATACCTACAAAGTGCACCAATAAGGTGGGTGTATTTTATTTTGTGCCCACTGTAATGTGTGTGTGTGTGTGGCAATGGCAGGAAGACAGTCTCCCTGTGGGTTTGAAAAAGTAATTATTGGCTTTTCGAGGCATCAGTTTGATTGACAGGCTGGGACGCAGGGTCTCAAAGCCCGCTGTGTGAATTCTTTGCTCCTCCATGGCCCCATCACACAGCCAGGCCTCTGCAGACATGTCAAAACCCTGCTGTATTTCCACCCTGGCCCCAAGTTCAAGAGAAAATGTCCATTTCTCTGCTCCATTAGAAGCACTTGAACACTATACTCACTGTCCACTGAGGCGTGCTATAGAGGGACAGTTTCAGGGCACATAGTAAAATAGTGACTGCAGAACTAGGGGAGGAACACATGCTAGTGCTCTACAGATGGGACCGAGTAACAACTGTGCAGTAGATGGTTGGCGCATTTCTCTGAAAAGACAGCCTGCCACATGTTGCTCACGCTAGAGTGGGTTCTGACACTCACACTGTCAAAGACTGTATTGGTGTGATGCAGTCCATGGAGTAACGTCATGGAAATGAAAAACTGTACTGCAGAAAGCTCTCTGAGAACATTATGATGAGTAAAAAATTTGTTAATGGTAAAATGGTGAAACAAAATTGAATCAAAAAGTGTATAAAAAGAAAATTTCTGGGTCTGTTTTTGAACAAACGTTGTGTTTTTGTGGTGAGTGCTACAGATAAACAGCCTTTTTGCGCAATGCAGACAGAATCACTTCCAGATGTGAGGAGCCCTACTATTAACAAGACACACAAAGATAAAAATGCTGTGCTCAAAAGGATTTTACAATTTTAACAAGAAGTTGCTTTGTGTAGATAGAAAAACAGAGAAAATAGGAGTAAGATATGAAGAATAAGGTACCCCCAGCTTGTTTTCACAGTGTTAAAGAGATCATTTGCCAGGACTGCCACACAATGTGTATGTCTTATGGAAGAGGAACTCAGCTTGAGTGTACTGAAGAACCCTGTTTTGAGAGATTCTGTGGGCATTATGAAGAAGTCCACTCTTTGCTTTAATTCACCATCTGAAGTCTTATACCCTAGAGAGCAGAAAGCACACACAGCCTATTAAATCCTTACACTCAGAAAAGGATGAATAGATAAACAAGGACAAACATGCGAAGCCTGAAGGGAGTGGATTATACCAAAATATCCCACTGTGTCCACCTACTGGTCACTCTTAGTAAAATACTAGCCTAGTTTGAGCATTTAAAATGTTTCTATTAGCGATGCGCCAATCCTATTTTGGATATGATACTGATGTCAGAGCTCTAAGTATCAGCCAATACCAAATACAAGTCTAATGTTGACACTTTATTTCAATTCTATTACTAAAAACTGTCTGAAAGTTAATTTAATAGATTATTGGGTTTAGGCTGTTGCTACCCTTTCATTCAAACCAAAAAAACACTAACCGTTTGTGTAAATTGTACTTTGATTGGACAATTAAATGTTGCTTTTGTTTCTCCTCGAAGATGATAGTGTAAATAACCTCATTTACGTTCGTTACATCCAGGATTGTGTTTCACATGCTCCTTCTAGGTCACTGCTGATGATGTATTATGGATATGGGAGTGAAAAAAAAATGCCCAAATGGACATCAAATCTGGTGGGTGTTTCACTCTGTGTAATCATTTGACATGACTGTCACTGATAAGCTACATGAATCTACAGTCTGGGCTAGAAAGAAATCAGCCCTGGCTTCACTCCTTCATACCATTCTGTGTATTTTTCTTACAACATTTTATGACACTGTTGTGCTTCGTTCCACGAAAGTCCAAAATGAATGAAACCTGTATGAAACCTTTGACAGCATTAGAAGAGACAGGGAGAGGGTCATGGCCAGTTCTATAAAGAAGATTGTGTTTATGTATAACCTTCGTATTGCACAAATTCTTCAGACACATTCTTCTGCAATGACACCAATATCAAAAGTTTTTTTCTCCCTGGAGAGAGGAAAAAGAACCTCCCTGCCTATCCGGGAGCACATGATAGACATTTTCATTTTTTATCTTTTCATTTTTAATATCACATTCTAATTATTTTTGTTTCAGGTGAATTAAAGATGAGCGGAATAGTGACTACATCCACCATGCTGGTTTTAATTGCCTGCCTTTGTTCGTTGTTCTCTGGTTTTAATGAATGAGCAGAACTAAATTAAAAATGCGTAACGAGATGTTATCCTAACAGCAGACAGCCGGTGTGCTCCTCACTCTCCTAGTGGTGTAGGCAGGGTGAAGGGAAAGGGGCTGTAAAACATGGTAATAATCATTTATCCTTATAATACTGAGTGACACAGTGAGAGATCGTTCTTAGTAACCATCATTAGCATCACAGCCAGGTTCTGCCTTACACTGCGGCTTTGGATTAATAATTTGGCAGTGGAGCTACAACAACAATGTGACCATTTGTTTAACCCAGCTCATTTCTCGGCACAGAAGAAAACTTTATTAAGATTATGCATGGTGTTAGGAATGTCAGAGGCTTCATCCATAAAGTAGACCGATTTCTGTATTTGTATTCAGGCACAGGAGGGAGATGAATGTCAGATGGAGAGGAAAAGTTAGAGAAGTGAAAGGGCTAAAGATGCTGCACTGTCCCCCACACCAAATTATACCAAAATCCATCACGCCAACGTTCTGCTTTATAGTGAGTCCACAAAGGAACCAAACAGCTATTTAGATGCAGGCTAACGAGTGAGACAGATCTGTCTGGGGCCACTGGTTTGTCTAAATGCTAATTTATGTTCAAAAGGCAGTTAAATCTGCCAGAGAGCTCATCAGTAGTTTAAGGGCCTGATGGTACAGGAGCGATCAAGCTGTTCTCTCCGAGTCAGAGTGCACAGATTTGGGAGGGAGAGCAGGGTTTTTTCCCCCCAAGGTGAAAGTGAGATTAGATTTTAATATAAATAATAAAACCTAATATTGTCCATTACACCCATAATCAAGGTCTGAATGCGCTGGTAATAAAATTATGGGATATGTGTGTGATTGTTAACAATTTATTTGACACTTTTGGGGGAATAAAACCAAGAATCACTGCAAATGTCATAAGGTCATAATATTGGAAATGTGGAACAGAAAATACAGTACACAGTCTAGTATCACTTTCATGCGCCACTTTCAGATGTAACAAGAATAACATGTTCAGTACTGTGCTGAAAAATTCATTTTCAATTAAATGATTTACTGCATTCCATTTTTAGAAAAAAGAATCCTTAATGGGTTCTTTAAGGAATAGTTGGATATTTACAGGTTTTTAGCTTGCTAAAGGTAAACATAAAACCTTTAAGGGTTCCCTGAGAGTGACAGAAAAAGAATCCTTAAGGGTTTAACCCTTTTTAACAATTTTTGTAGAGTGTATGATGTTCTATGTGTATTTTAACATAATTTTTTTTCACCTAGGGTGGCAGTAGCTTTTTTTTTTTTTATAGGGCCCTGACCACATCACTATAGAGCTTTTGGGAACACTTTACTTGAACCATACTACATAAGACTGACAGAAACATGACAAGTTGGAGTGTAACCATGACAACGAGCATAAAAGACAGTTTAGGCACTGCTAGAGGAAAATAAGGAGCCTAAATGACATGTATTTACAAAGAAAGGAACTATTTATAGGCAAAAGTATGGAGATGTTTTAATTAAATGCGACAAGAACAGAGCAAGAAAACCGTTTATAATACTGCAATATATAAAAAATAAGTCACATCATAATGAGTTTATAGAGGGTATAACACTTATTTTGTCAATTAATATGAAGTACATGGCATGATAGCTATTATGTAATAAATACTCATGGAATTAATGTAATATAATAAATAATGCTAACTAAGGCACACTTGTCAAAAATGAGCTGTCATGACATGAAATGTCAGGACAGCTATAATGGCAATTGTGAGTAATAATAAAATGTCACTGCTATACAACTGGACATGCAATATCATAACAAATCATGACAGCATATGACATCTGCCACCACATGTTTACAATATGGTCATGTTAGACTTATGGCATTTAGTTCATGTGTTACTGGGTTTTATGTTTATCACCAAGAAATGATCCATCACACTAATGTTGGATATTAGATGTTTATATAATCCAGGGGTTACCTAGAACAGTAGAATGATAAACTGTGGTGGGTATGTCATCTTTATGTAGTTATATGCATAATTATACAAGATACCACTGTGCTGTTGAATTCTCCATTCTGATTGGTCAGAAGGTGTTGATTATTTTAACAGCACTTCTGACAGTAGTTCCATGTGCAAGTAACTTGTGTTTATTCCTGTAACACAAGCCAAATTCACAAATCCTAAAGTATTATTTAAACATTTCTTTAACTTCCTTTGTTAACATAGATCTTCAGTAGTCTGTTCAGGAGGTTAAAAGGTTTTCATGTTTAAATAGCTGTACTGAAAGCTCATTAAGATTCCATCAGCAAAGTGCAGCCATTTCATTTTAATCTTCAGGCTGTAGCTTTCTGTGCTGCTTATCTTTGGAGTTTGATTGATGACACTCTGGTTTAGGTGGATGTTTGTCCAGAGGATGTCTGTGCTTGCTTTCCTCTCTTGACACATTAACCTATTAAAAGCTTAATGGGTCGAGAGTTTTCTCAGTCTGTACTGATACACCACCTCTCTTCCTCACAGCAAAATAAGGACAGAGATCCAGCTGAACAGAGGTCAGAAAGAGTCTGAGTGTGTGAGAGTTGAAGCTCTTCCTTCATTTCCTGTTGGCCCGTCTGTGTGCTGAGGAGAGACTGAAGCAGGGGATATAGCCACAAGATCAGCACATCGCTCATTGTCCTACACAAAAGCAGAGTCAAGAAAGAGACAGATCCAACCAAAATATTAGAAGCGAAAAAAAAGATCCAATTTTCATGGTGCTACTTTTCATTATAAGGGAGATTCCTTCAGATAATAGCTTAGTACCATGTTTCATTATGACTTTGTGAAGAGGAATGGAAATGTTGCATGAATATGTTAATGTCTAACAGTCTGTGCTGCAATCTGGGGAGACAGGAGAGAGAGTCAAGAGAGTCCAACTGACACGTTTCTCAGATGGCCAGAATGTGTGCACACACACGCGTGCACACACTTAGCTGACATCCATGATGTTGTGGAAAAAATGGTGTCCTTACTTTGCTGTGTGACTATATGAGTCGTGTCTGTGCATTGCGCATGGTGACAAAGATAGCAGTGAGCACTGAATAAATTCACACGGTGGCGGATGAAACTTTAGCAGTCCATATTCTACAGCATAAATCTGAATATATGGCTAGGCTAGAAAAAAAAAGAAATCTAAAAGTGAATAAGACTTTCCTGTGGAACAATCTTGTGCAGATGGGTAGCGCTGCATGAGTCGGGTAATGTAATGGAACCTTTCTGTTCCACAGCTTTCATAAAAGAAAAAAAATGTCCATCTTCTACCAGAGCTTATTTTAGTTGTTAACCTTCTGTATTGACCAGATGATCTCATATAATTCTTGATGTAAGAAATGTCACATAATTCTGCCTTGGTACAAAAGTCCAATTGGCGTCTAAAAGAAAAAGGAGTACAAGTGAATTTGCTTATTATAAGTTTCATCCACAGCATGGAGGGATCGCTGAATGAACACACAATGCAATAATCATAAAATAAAATGGTTGAACAGAAATATTTCACACCTGCTGGCTCTCGCTTATTACAAGAAGTGCACGCACTGTGAAATGGAGTCCATTCTGAACCTTTCCTCTCGGCACAGAAGATGGATGAAAGCAATTAAAGCCACTTTAAAAAACAACACGCAGGCCTTCAGTCTTTTACCATGTGACATCACGGGTAAGTAGAGATCAGTGGACTGATGCAATACTTATGTTTTAAACAGTTCGGAATGTATTTATAGTTGTCTTGAGCTATACCTTTTAGTGTTGACACAGTGTGGTTGTGTCATCATTGTAGCTGTGATGTCTGTAAGAAGTGTGAAACAGTATTATTGTTTTGTAGTGAGCAGATGTGCCTACACATACAGGCACACACAATCTCAGCTTATTATCTTTGTGAGGACCTTCGATTGATATTGAAGTATTAATGTGGCTAATTAATTCTATGCTACACTTAATTCTAACAATAACCTTAACATTAGTAACCAAAAGGAAACTTTTTTCAGTTTTTTAGTTTTTTTTTTAATTAATAAAATGTTTATTTTATAAAACAAAAAGCAGGTTTCCTCATGGGGACCAACAAATGGCCTCACAAGATATTGTCAGATATTCCTATATGCCCGCTCACCCACCCACACTCACACACACACACACACACACACACACACACACTCTCTCTCTCTCTCTCTCTCTCTCTCTCTCTTTCTTTCTGTGTGTGTGTGGATAACATTACCATCTAGTGGTGATACAAGAAAAAACAAAAATACACAATAATACACAAAAATTATTTTTCAGTTCAGTATATCACACCAATACTAAGTGCTAATGTGCTTCCTACTCAAATATTACTGCCATTATTTCACAATGCAAATTATTTATATTTTAAATTCATATCCTAAATCATTCTTATCCACTCAACAGAAACATCGCCTACTAAAAGATCACTTTTGCATTTTTCAAATTAATTTTTTTTTATAAAAACACTCTTTTCTGGTTTTGGAATGCTTTGCCAAATTAAATATTTTGTCTTCTATATATCACAGTTGCGTGTCACAGTAAGTAGCTGTGTGTGTCACAGTGGGGGAGAGTGTGGTTCCTGCCGATGCTACGCAGATTGATTTACACAGGCAGAAGGCAGTAAATCGCCAGCCAAGGGAGAGAACCTGCCAACCTCCAGACTGCTCCATGTGTAATTTATTAGAACTCTGTTACAGTGAGACACTGCAGGGCACAGAGCGCATTACAGCCTCTTTTGTCAGGGAGCAGGATACAGTATGACTGTGGTCTAAAACACCAGGGTAAATTCTAACATAAGATAAATGCACAATTGTATAGCAAAACATTATGTCAATATTGTAGTGGCTAATATATTAACAGTAGCCTGCATGGTTATATTGCTGAGTAGAAACGGCAAGGCTTTACACGTTTTAACAAGTGTACCTGGAACAAGAGCCAACTGCAGGTATTTTCATAATGCAAGCTTTTCAACATAAAACTCCCTTAGCCTTTGTGTTATACCTTAGATAGGTAATAACTCAATCTCTAAACATAACATGATGTAGACTTTTTATATTATATTTTTTGAATTAAATATCCTACAGTACAGCATACATTTAATGAGAGCAATAATCTATCTGTAATTATAATCAGAGAATTTCCTACACCACGTTTAGAAGAGTTTTATAATGGCAGGGGACAAATGGAATATAGTTAAATCAGGGCTTGCCAAAGAAATAACTTTCCCTTATTAATATCTGACATAGCACTTTTTCTAATAAGTTCTCTACCTGTTGTGATTCACATTCAGAAGTGTATAAGGGAACAGTGATTTCCATTGGCTACACCTCAGTTGAACCCAGCCAAGGGGAATTTGGGCTAACTAGATAAACTGGACCAGGTCCAGTAACATACAACTGACCCAATCCCATTCACATACACCATAGTTCCTTTACAAAGCCTGAATCTCATAAAAACACAGGAAATTATATGATTCAAAAAGAAATGTGCCAGTCACGCACAGTGGGGAGTGTGTATTTGAAGTGTTCTCTGAATGAACACTTCAATTATGTGCTGTTGAGTTGAGAAAAACAGTACAACTAGAATGCAAGTGTTAGTCGGCTGATTATTTGCCATAGAAATAAATAAAAGGGTTCATGACCAAGATGCTTGCGGAGCCATTAAAAAAAATACATTTTTGGTTAAAAAATGCAGTTATTTTCCTCCTTCGAATTTTAAGGATTGTTGGGTTAACGCCTTAATGTCCCAGCTTAATATTCAAGTATTCTTCTTCAGATAAATTATTCACTAACTACAGTGAAACTAACAGGAAAGGTATACCAGGATATAATGTTTTTGAAGGCACATTATATTGATGTTTCCAGGTAAAAGATACACATTAAGGTATAAAGGATGTGCCTTTGAGGGCATCACCCCAGTTACTATCAAATGTTTAGTTCAGCACTATTATTTTCAAAGTGTACAAAATGAGAAATAACTTACAAAATATCTGACAAATATATTAACCATCTGTAGTCCTTTTGACAGATGAAAGTTGATGATGACATTCTGACTATATTGGTGATCGGAGGTCAGTATGGTGATCCTGAAGACCGTACTTACTATCACCACTTCTGACTCTGAATCACCATCACTGAAGGACTTACCATGGATGAAGGTGATGATGTTTTGTACTTCTTCATGTGCATCCTTAAATGTTGGCTTGATTCTTGCAGGGTGTAATCAAATCTTGCAGCACTGTAATCTAAAAGGAAACAAATTAAAGCAAAGAGAGGTAATAAGAGGAGTTAGAGACTTCACAACCTATAGGAGTAAAACAAAGAGAAAATGAATTTTGCAGGGCAATAAAAGCTTATGGTTCACCGCTTCAGTAGTAACATATTTCATTTATAAACCACAGATCTCAACAATGTATCAAAACTGTGTGTAAGTACACACCAGGAAAATGATGGAAGAAAGCACATGTATAATATGGTACGGGATTTATGACAAAAATGTAATTTTCCTCTTTCTAAAGTCTCTTGAGGGTCAGTGTTACTACACTGTTACAGTTTAATTAGTCATAGTCTTTCTAGCATGGTTGCTAGCTATGTCATAATTTACATAGAAAAAATATGTAATTTTGTTAAATACTGTATTTTGACATGAATAAATACTATAAATACTGTAGAATAAATATTATTTTTGACAAAAAAGAAAATAATTTGGGAATCATCCACTAAATATTCTAACACACAGCATAATAATATTTTTTTTAAAAATTACTTTTTTCATAACTTACCGTTTGTAAATCTATATAATCGATGCATAAATAAAAAGTCTTTGTGCATATGCAGTTTGTACTAGTTATGTGCCTCTAAAATTTATGCAACATTATGAATTTATGTACTGAAATTATTTTTGAGAGCTTTATAGAATATATGCATTTAATTCTGAGATTTACATAAGTATGTCTGATGATCAGCTTAAAAACTTTCCTTTGGCTCTTACAGGACTTCACAACTTACAAGAGCTAATATACAGTAACTGTAACGTGTATGTTATATATCATTATTATAATATTGTAGTTCATTCTAGCTGATGTTTTAAATACAGATGTGAAGGAAATTTCATATGTCTGCAAGATCTGCAAGAAGACAATTGTGTATAAAATAAAAGCATATGAAAGTGATCGGCTACAAATAACCTGCAGAAATTGAACAGCTAAGGAAGTACAAGGCAATTCTGCCCCCTGTTGTAAAATAGTGGTTGCACTTCCCACACACAGTTGAGGATGTTATGGCAAGGATTAGGCTTCTTCAGTAATTTTGTACAGTGATCTGACAGAAATAATAGTTATTTCTATAGATAAATAAGAAACAGAAGTGATAATATACTGATTATTACCTACACAATGTATAAAATGGTTCACAAACAGAGTTTACAAAGCCACCCATAAATTGTTTTTATCTCTACATTTCCTACACTGTCACTTGATTATTCAAGTATTATTAAAAAAAAAAAAAAAAAAGAAAGATATTGTGTCATGTTCCATCTCGGCTATGTGCACTCCTATAAGCTCAGTTTATAATAAAGTTCTGCATAAATTAGCTAACTAACTAAAATAGATCTATATAAATTAGCTGGTAAGGTAATGCTAGTACAGTAGGACTGGATGTAGGTGATGATGTATCGTGGTCCAGAAGATAGGCTGGCTGCATCTTTTGTTCTGCAAACCAATTTCCTTCTTTCTTGCAGTTCAGAAGTGAAGGACAATTGGACTACAATTAAGTTTTTTGAATTTGCATCAATGTATAGCAAGAAAATTTCAAAGGATAGAGTATGAGTAGTGAAGATTCCTACAGCTAGTGCATCCAAAAGAATATAAATTGATTTATGGAATGAAAGATTGTGCTATTTAATTAGGCCTGCTCAATAAAACCAGAAATACACGTACCTCCCAAATGCACTGTATAGATCATAATAAGCAGCCATGCAGTCAGACTCTCATGATGCCCCAATAACTAACACATCCACTGTTAGGATCACTCCAGTATTCCCGAGCATCGTGGATGTTGCGTTTGAAGACACCAAGGAATTCCAAGGGCATTTGAGGCTGGTGTCCAGTCTGACAGACCCACCGTTGATGTCAGTGTGTGCAGCAGGCATTCCAAGAGCTTCAGCACTGGTCGTCACAGAGACACTTCCTCTATCCTCAGTGCTCCCTGTAATGGCGGTCGCCATCCTGTGTGTTTGGGCACACTGCTCTGTTATTTACCCCCGAGTCTGCTCCAGTCCGTGAATCTGTTCCTGAGTCTGCTCCAGTCCGTGAATCTGTCCCTGAGTCTGCTCCAGTCCGTGAATCTGTCCCTGAGCCCGCTCCAGTCCTTGAGCCCGCTCCAGAGCCCGCTCCAGTCCTTGAGCCCGCTCCAGAGCCCGCTCCAGTCTATGAGTCTGCTCCAGAGCCCGCTCCAGTCCTTGAGCCCGCTCCAGAGCCCGCTCCAGTCTATGAGTCTGCTCCAGAGGCCGCTCCAGTCTATGAGTCTGCTCCAGAGGCCGCTCCAGTCTATGAGTCTGCTCCAGAGGCTGCTCCAGTTCCCGAGGTGGTAGCTCCTGCTGCAGAACCTCCCGAGTCGGCGGCGTCCGCTTCTGAACCCTCTGACTGTCCTGTCACGTCCAAGAAGGCCGTCTGTGAACTCTCAGCCTGTCCTGTCTCGACCACAGAGGCCATTATTAACCTCTCTGTGCCAGTCCCGCCTGATCTGTCTTGGTGGGCACCTCCCTCGTTAGCTCTACGTTGGTGGATATCTGCTCTGCCGTGGTGGTTGTCTGCTCCGCCGTGGGGATCCTTGCTCTCCTCTGATCTGCTGTGGTGGTCATCTGCTCTGCCGTGGGGATCTTTGCTCTCCTCTGCTCTGCTGTGGTGGTCGTCTGCTCTGCCATGGGGATCCTTGCTCTCCTCTGCTCTGCTGTGGTGGTTCTCCGCTCCGCCGTGGGGATCTTCGGACCCATCTGCTCAGCTGGGGTGCTCGTCAGCTCCGCCTGCTCCGCCCTGGTGCCCGTTGGCTCCGCTTGCTCTGCCCTGGTGCTATTCTGTTGCACCTTGGTACCCTGCTCAGCCCGCTCTGCCTCAAAAGTCAAAGTCAAAGTGGAGTTTATTGTCATTTCAGCCATATACAAGTACATAGTGAAACGAGACAACTTTTCTCCGGGACCAAGGTGCTACATAAGACAAACACAGAACAACACAGAAGTACAGGGACGACATAATTTTTACATAAAGTGCACAAGTGCAAACATGTGCAGACAGCACAGGACAGAACAAGACAGTACAATGACTACAACACCGACCAGTACGCAGTTCTGTTAAAGTGACCAATAGTGGCAATAGTGCAAAAGTTACTGAGTTTGATATAAGTAGCTGAAGTAGTGTAAACAGTAAAGATAATAGTGTAAACATAGTAGTAGCAGCAGCATCAAACATGTGCAAAACATATGCATAGAGCATAGAGAATGTGTGTGTGTGTATATATCTATGTATGTGTGTGTGTGTGTGTGTGATCCTTCAGTCCAGTTCTAGGTATTGAGGAGTCTGATGGCATGAGGGAAGAAACTATTGCACAGTCTGGTCGTGAGGGCCCGAATGCTTTGGTACAGTTTGCCAGACGGCAGGAGGGTAAAGAGTGTGTGAGAGGGGTGTGTGGGGTCGTCCACAATGCTGGTGGCTTTGCGGATGCAGCC
>CM040979.1:20376599-20423594 GCA_022985145.1 Pangasius djambal
CCTCACTATCCGCTGCAGGGTCTTGCGATCTGAGACAGTGCAATTCCCAAACCAGGCAGTGATGCAGCTGCACAGGATGCTCTCGATAGTCCCTCTGTAGAACATGGTGAGGATGGAGGGTGGGAGATGTGCTTTCCTCAGCCTTCGCAGAAAGTACAGGCGCTGCTGGGCTTTCTTTGTTATGGAGCTGGTGTTGAGCAACCATGTGAGGTTCTCCGTCAGGTGATTAAAGTCCCCTGTTCCTCCACTTCCACCTGGCCCTCCATCTCTCCCCCGTGTTCCACCTCCACTCCACCCCTCTCCTGGACTCATGTCTGTTCCTGGTGAGGAGCGGGGGGGGGAAGGGGGGGGGGATAGGTGTTTGTTACGATTACCAGCTGGAATGCCAACGAACTCCACTAGAGGGCAATCCACCCCGGACTCTTGCCCTTGTCTTCTGGACTCTATTTCCCATGTGTTCCTTGCCCCTCATGTGATCTTGTCATGTGCTACCCTTGTTTGTGTGTTACGTTATGATTGGCTCCTTGGGTTCATGTGTCTTGTTTTCAGTGGTTGGTTTTGTCATGTGTTCTCCTTGTTCTGTATAAAAGTTGCTCACACCTGCTCCTAGGTTGCTGATTATTGTGTGTATTGCCTTTCCTAGTTTCCGTGTTTCCTAGTTTCCCTGTTTCCCTGTGTTTTTGACCCTTGGACTGTTTTCCTTGTTTTTGATTGTTTGCTGCCTGCCCTGACCTTTGCCTGTGTTTTGGATTACTCTTTTGCCTCTGCCTCGGATTATACTGTTTGCTGGTTCTCGACCTTGCCTGTTTTGTAAATAAAGCCTTGCATTTGGATCCCCAACTCCGTTGTCACGACTCTCCACGTTACACACACACACACACACACACGCACATTCTTCCTGGATTTTAATGCCACACATCTCATACGGTGGCCAGAAAAATATTTGAACACTCAAGCCACACTTACACCTGTATGAATTTCACTGCATTAGAAAACAACAGCTCAAATCTAGTGACATTTATTTTAAAGGAAGATATCCCAAGTATACTTTTTAAGCAAAGCATTTCCAAAAAATATAAAAAAAATAATAGATATACTAATTAGACAAAAAAGTATTTGGACACTCAATAGTGGCTTCACTGAACTGAAACATTAGATAACACACAGTGTTTTAGGATTTCGTTTGCCATCCTTTGTTTTGCAGAACTTCTTGACAGCATGGAATCAACCTGCTTCTGTAACAGTTTCCTCTAAGTTTCAACCAATAAAACTTTCGGTTCTTCCACACTAGAGCAACAACAATCTGCTAATTTCTTCTCCATTGCATCCTATAGATGCTCTATAGGGTTTAGGTCAGGGAAGTTCTCTTACACTTGAATAATTGTTTTGCTGATTTCTGCAAGCTTGCATCCACAATGCCTCTGTACATTTCTGAGTTCATGATGCCATCAATGAACACAAGCTCACCAACACCACCGTAGGAAGAACAGCCCCAGCCACCTCTGTACATTACAGTATCCTTAGTGCAGTTTAGTTGGAAATCTTCTCCTGGGTTTTTCCACACAAACACGCTACCATCAGATCCATCCAAGTTAAATTTGGATTCATCTTAGAATGAGACAGTTCTCCTGAAGCTGCCTTTCTTTGCATGTTCTTTGAAAATGTCGCCCTTGCTTTGTTATTTTTCAGGCTACTGAATGGTTACCACTGCATTACTCTCCCCCTGTCCCCGTGCATCTTGACATAGCTTGTGCTCTAGTTATATTTGGTAATTCTTATTGATGTACGAAGCAATTATTGCTGCTGTTCCTCACCTGTTTTTCTTGATTTTACTCAAAATAATCCTGCCCAGTCTGTTGGTGGGATTTCTGGGTCTGCCTGTACATTGTCAATTTTCATTCAGAAATCCTTCATCTTTTAACTTTTTTTTTTTTTTTTTTACAGGTTTTCCTGATTTTGCAAAGAGTGATCTTAGTAGTTAATCACATTAACTATGGATTAACTGTAACAACTAGAATAATCTTGTGTCCAAATACTTTTTTGTTTAATTTTGAACAGTTTATTTATTTATTTATTTATTGACAATCAATTTTTGGGGGAAATTCTTTGTTTGGTGTATCTTTCTTTAAAGTAAATGCCACTTGTTATGACATATTTTCTAATGCAGTGAAATTCATACATTTGTAACTGTGCCTTAAGTGTCCAAATGCTTTTTGGGACATACAGTACTGTGCAAAAGTCTTAGGCATCCTATTTTTTTTTAGTACAAACTTTGTTATAGATTTTTATTTTATGACTTCTACATTATTAATTCAGTACAAAAACATTTTAGATTTCCAAACATTAGTTTTCCAGCACAAAATAAAATGTTACAGAAAAATGTTTGTATGTCAGTAAAGAAAGCAGCATATTACATAAGAGACACTTTTCAGACAAAAAAAAAAAAAACATTATGAAGGCTGCTGGGTTTTGCTGCAAAAATAAGAAGCAAGTGTGACAGTAAAAAACTCCAGAAGAACTGTGGCTGGTTCTGCACGATGCTCAGTAAAACTTTCCTTATAAAACTGCACAAAATGTACCTGAGACTACTATTTTTTCTTAAAGCGAAGGATCATCACCCTAAATATTGACTTTGTTTCATTTATTACTGTTTACCGCTCTTCATAATACTTTTTTTAAATGTAGAAACATTAGTTTCATTATTTTTGAAGGTATCTTTGCTCTACAGCATTTCTTTGCATGTGCCTAAGACTTTTGCACAGTACTGTATACGAAATGTGTATATATGAAAAGGACCAACAGACAGAGAGAGAGATGGTGGAAGGGGCAGTAGTTCCCATCAAGCACATCAATAGTACTCCCTACATGTTGGATTCTGCCAGCTCAGCAGTCTTTATGAAGACTGGTGTATATGCAAGTAACCACTCCTAATTTCAGCATGAGTGCATCCAATATCCATCATCCAATATCTGGCTGCTACACTGGTGCCAAAAGTGGAATTGGCAGCTCTTGAGGAAGAATTTTTGCATGCTGAGACATTTTACCTGCAGAGACAGCTGATCACTACAGAATAACCTGAGCAGTGAAGGATATCTGCAGAGCAGGACAATGGGAGAAAGAAAACCAGGCCTAGCAATCTCAGTCTGACTGGCCCACCAGGACCACCAAGGGGTGTGATGACCTCTGGCTTGCACTGTGGGACAATGTGGAAATGTTAAAATGTTAAAATGGTAGCTGCCACTGACATCACAAGCCCAGCCTTATGAGCTGATAAGACTCACCTCAGAGTAGGCAGGACTTACTTAAAGTCAACCAGCTACTTTGAAAGCCCTGGTGTTGCTGGAGTACAGCTAAGTCATCAAACAACTCAGGGTAGAGGCTACACCATCAACAATAGCTTTCAATGCTACAAGAGTTCACTGATGTTTTGCCAGCAAGTGACAAGGATTGTGGACGCTCTAACCTGGTTCATCACAACACTCACACAGGGACAGCCACCCCAAAAAAGAGACAGACTGATGAACAAAAGCTACAGGAACTGCTAGCTACCAGAGTAGTAGAGCCGCCAGAGTCTCCCTGGGCAGCTCCTGTGGTTCTCTGCAAAAAGCAAGAAAGAGGAAAAAACATCACTCAAATGTTACACTTCTAAAAAATTGCTCTGGATAAGGTCATCTGCCAAATGTTATGAATGTATTGACTACTGAAGCCTTAATAGTGTGACCAAGAAGGACTCATCTCCCAACTATCAGTGATGCTCTTGATTACATTGCTAAGTCCTACTGGTTTAATTTCTCTGATTTGCACAGTGGCTACAGTCGAGTGAAACTGCCACCAGAGGACAAGCCCAAAACTCTGGCAGTTTAAAGTCATGCCATTTGGGCTCTGGACCACACCTTTACATCCCCAGAGTGATGTTTTAGTAGAGGGGTTCAGCCACACTCTGGCAACTTAACTGGCTGTTTTGACTGCAGAGCACCAAAAAGACTGGGACCAGAACCTTGTTAGTGGTGTGAGCTTACAGGTCAGCTATTCAGCTGCAAACCAGTGCCTCTAATGTTTAAAAGGGAGCTATGCATTCCTAAGCATTTAGTGTTTGGTCAGCCACCAGACATAAAAATACCAGCCCCCCAGCTGCATGAAATGCTTTAGCAGCTCATAAGTTTTCATGAGTCGGATGCAAATGCAGTTTTTATGAAGAAACTGGCAAACAGACCCAAAAGGTGAAGCAAATGATGTAAACAGAAACAGGCAAGTAATCAGGCGATCGGCAAACAATACTAGGGCAAATCCAAAAATCAGGTAGCAAGGCAAGCTTCAAAAACCAGAATATCAAGAGACAGAATACAAGGCTTGGTGAATTCAGTAAGCATTACTACTCAGAGAAAGTGCCAAAGTCTGTTCTTAAAGGGTGTGTGTGTGATTGGAAACAGGCGTGCATGATTAGAACTCGCATGAACATGCCGGTGGAGTGTTGTGCTGGGGATTGTGGTGGCCATGTTTGTAGGCCCGGTGTGTGCTGGGAAATGGTGTTTCTGGTGAATTCCAGCTCTGGTGTGACATCCAGCACCAAGAGGGGCACATGAGAAAAGGGTTTACGATAAACAATGCCACGTTAGGCCCTTTGACCCAGCAGAACAGGTTTAGATCTACACCTGAGACAGAAGTGTCTGTCTGTACAGTTCCTGACTGGTTCAACAGAAAAGTGCTCACCTTATCACATGGAGATCACAATTTCTGACATGCCACAGCCATCCGTGGCTGGGAGATCAAGAGAGCAAAATTGGTTGTGCTCTCTGGGTGGGAGAGGTGGCATCTCCCTTGTCAATTACAGTGACAGAGGCCAATCGCGGGCATCTTATGCATGCAAAGGGGGGTGGGTAATGCTTTCTTGTTAGTATGTTATGCCGCTCCATCTGAATTCAATGCCACCCAGAATCAAGAGTTATCACAGAGGAGACCTGGTAATAATTTATTATGAATGAAAAGAGAATAGTGTACAAAAAAAGGTAAAGTGTAATTCAGCAGCACTGTTGAAAAGGAATGTTGCATAAAATATATGACAAACATTTATTTATTTATATAAAAAGTTTATTAAAAAGGGATTTTGTCCACAGTAGTTAAGACTGGCACCTAAATCACAAAAAATAAAAAAAAAGTGTACATCCAAAATTGCATTCTATAAAATGCATTGATAAAAGGGATAAATAAAAAAATGAAAAAACATTAAAATGTCTATGTCATCATGAATACAGTGCTTTCCTTATGGAAGCAGAGGACACAGATTCAAACCAACCAATTCAAAAGAGGGTCAATACTACATTACTAAAATGCCTACAAGGCACAGAGACTTCCATTGTAAGACAGTGCTTGATTATTATTATTATTTTATGATTGGTCTCTCTTTTTTAAAGGACCACTTAGAAAAATGGATGTAGGCCATAAAGTTGAGTCACAACATCAATAAAATCTGTGTCTTACTGATAAATGGCAACAATGCCAAAAAAAGGTAAAGTCATACAGTCTTTGGTCTTGGCTGATTCAGCTGGTGAGAAGAATATAAACTGAAAAAAACAGGACAGAATCTAGAAGAACTCCACATCTCTCCAGGACTGAAAGGGTTCTATCCAGACTGAAGAAGTCTCCCTAAGAGATGTTACCGCATCTCTACTGTGTGGGCAACAGGAGGAGGATGTGTATGGCCCGTCCTGGCTAGTGAGGGAACAGTGAGGTGTATCAGGACTGAGAGCGCAGTGTGGAGGCAGCAGGACAGGGGAGAAAAATAAGGCACTGAGGCATAATACATTAAGGACAGTCTCTAGGGGCGCTCCTCTCCAACACTGCAGATAATGAAAATTATTTCGAAGGGCTCTGGGCATCTGCTAGCAGGTCAGGTCTGAGGCACTCGATGGGACACTGGATGTTCTGTAGAATGGAAACAAAGAGCAGGACTGATTAATTCAGAATATAAGACTGAACTCAACATTGCACAAACCAGAGGACTACCATCTGCAGGGCTTAAGGCTTCGCTGAACCGTGTGATGAAGATGAACATGAGGTAAATTATTCTAATTAATAATAATAATAATAATAATAATAATAATAATAATAATAATAATAATATCACATTGTTATACTTTATTTATTTATTGTATTTCTACCAAGAGAATCCTACTGAAATAGCATCACTTTGGCAAAAACAGATCTGATCTCAGAAATGTGTACAGTTGAAACTCTGACTAGATCTGTAATATTTTAAGTATTTTAAGTTTTAGTGTTTGTAATTTATATACAATCCTTGAAATCTGAACTGGTTTGTTCTACCGGTAAATTTTTTTGATGGTCTAGCTCAAAACTAATTTAAATGTAACAAGCCAAGTCTACAACAGTGATGAATGTTAAGGATGTCAGCAAATGCGCACCATTCTAAAATAACTGCCATGTTTACCAGTCATGGAAAATATTCTTGCAAAATCATTTGCTAAAAGTTGGAATATTGATATGGATAATTTGTGGTTATCAAGTGGTGATTCACTAAGACCTACCAGTTTACGTAGGGCGTTCTCTCTGTAGCGGTCATAAACGTCTGTATGCACTGGAGGCTGGATGAGGTCAACATTTACCTCAGCACCTGGCCGACGGCAGTTCTCGCAACGCCAGCCCTGAGGAGACAGCATTTAGTTACACAACTAATCTACACTCTACTACACAAAGATAAAACTATTAAGACACTAAATATAGGACAATACATTCAGCTCTGCACCAGGAAAGAGCCAATCCTACTTCACATTTATAGCAATACTAAACCTTTTTTTTTTTTAGAATCTCGTAAGTACATTAACATGAAAATGATGCCCAAGCAAAGGGAGGCATGTCGCACCTGCTGTCCACCATAGCATGTGCAGGTGCAGATGCTGCCGAGGTACTCTTTCTGCCACTCATCTCCAACCTTGTACATCTTTCCTTCATCATAACATGTAGCTTCATCTACAAACACAATTTTGAGACCATTTTGATCAAATTATGGCTAAATTCAAAACCCCAAAACTGCTAATTGCACCACCACCGAAAGCAATTTACATGTTACTGGTATTCGGGTACAACAATTTGCAATGCTAAGGTAAACAAATGAAAGGACAGAGAAACAAAAGACTCTGTCCTGAAGTGAACAGCTAGCACTCTGACTTCTCACCACCATCCCAATCCGGCTGCATAATAAGTTGCATTGGCAGGATGGTGAGAAGCCACTGCCCGAGTTAAACCCACTTACGTGGCTCGCACTTGAACTCTCCTTTCCCGTTGCCCAGACAGGTGCAGCTCATCATGTGGCCGTTCTCAGCTTTGCGGTCCCATTTCTCCCCGATCCGGTAGTTATGGCCATTATCGTGACACCATTCTGTTTGATGGATGAAGCATTCATAAGAAAAGAGCAGTGGGTTTCACTGCTTCACAATACACAAAACTCTTAAGCTCAGTGACTGACTTAGCTTTCGGAGTGAATTCATCCTTCAAACACACACAGACACACTCATAAGATTGATCAATCCATGATCTTCATACATTCATACATTGTTGGAGCGGTAAGCTAGTCTCAGAGTTTCGCATCATCTGGTTACAGGCTGACAATACAAATCTGAGACAGAAATCACCTCCCCATTGACCATCATGTATTCTTAAATAGGTGCAAACATGACAGAAGGGGCTAGCATGGGTAAATTAACCATTTGTTCAAGTTCAGGGCATGCTTTATATGGTTTAGATATGGTCAAGTCTTTTTTTTTCTGTCTGTCAAAAAATACATTGCATTAGTGTGCTTTGACAGACAGAGATAGATATGGTGTAACCATTGGTTTTTAGCTGCCCATGCTAGTGTGAGGTGTAGGGTTTTAGCATGTAGTAGCAATGGCTCAGTCACTCACTGGATGAATCACATCTGAAATGGCCACTGCCAAGGCCGAGACACCTGCACCAGAGCTTAAAGCCCGTCTCGGACATGCGCTCCCACTCAGCGCCCACCTCATGGTAGGTGGCAGTGAATGTGTCATAGCACACATCCCTGCCTATGGGCACTACTCCAGCTCCTAGTCCTTGTCCTGGAACTAGAAAATGTAACATATTTAGAAAAAGACATTTATATATTAGAGCCATGATCCTTGTAATGGGTTGTTTAACAAGGTAGGCTTTACCAGTGTTGCCAATGGTCACAACATCTTCCAGAACTTTCTCCTTGTCCTCTCCATTGACAGACTCTACAGTGACTTTATAGGAGGCTCCCGAAGTAAGACCAATCAGTGTAGCACTGGTGGATGTGCCAGGAAGATGCATCTGAAAGAGACAAACACACGAGACACTTAATGACCACATACACTCAAATTCAAAAAGTCACACAAATGTTAATGTACCAAAATTCAATTAGAATTTTTCTGTGTTACAGAAAAGATCTACAATGTTTTTAATCCTATACTTTGGAAATTTCCCATTGTTTCTAGATCATTGCAGCTTCTCAGTTCATTGAGTGGCACAAATTTACATTACTGTGAAACTATAGATATTTTGTATGCTCACCTGGAAGGTCTGCTCGTCGAACTCTGTAATGGGACTAAAGGACACCACATACTCTGAGCTGTGTGGTACTCCTGGCCATGTGATGCTGGTTTGTGTCTGGGCTTCCTGAGGCAGCTCTGTCTCATTGAAAGGGTTCTCAAAGGAGATCCCAGGCAAAGTGCCATCACTCACCCTCACCACTGGCACTCTGTGGCCATCTGGCCCTGGCAGAGGAATGTAGACCAGTGGCTCACCGTGGTGTGGAGCCAGGGGCTGATTCTGCCCACGGTTGGCCAGACCCAGGCTCTGATACTCGGTGTAGACATGTTGACCCTGCTGCCCAAGCATGTCATGTCTGTTTGGGCCCACCAGGTGCACATGATTGCTGTTCAAGTTCTCTTCATTAGGAACATCCAGCATGCCAGGTCTGGGCCGGTGAGATACTGGAAGCTGAGGGGACAACTCTTCCACTTCTAGCAGAAGAAGAGATAGGAGTGAACTCAGAGCTGCTGTACCATATCATATCCTGTAGAGGGCCTCATAATCTAATATTATAGTATTGCTGCCGAGAAACTTTAGAATCTTTTCATCTGTACTTGTAATCAAACTCTACAAGCATAAGCCTTGTTGTAGCCATGTATTAAAATGTATGTACTTCAAATAATTGTGTCCAATCATTAGAAAGATTGAATTAAATATACATTAATGTCTGTTAGCTGAACATTATAGCACTTAGAGAATAACTGAAAAAGAATAGATTCTTACGGGTTCTGGCTTTGCCCACCAGTGCAGTGCTTCTTTGAGCATTGTTTAGAGCAACAATTTTAATGATGTATTCAGTGCTTGGCTTCAAACCTGTATACAAAAAAAAGCAAACAAAAAGCTCTTTAGTTTAGAGGTGATGGAAAACAGCTGTGAAAGATTGAAAAAAGATGGGTACCATCCAAACCAAAAACAAATACTCATGTCATAAGCAAAAAAATCCCACCAGATAGATAGATAGATAGATAGATAGATAGATAGATAGATAGCTGGAAATCTAAAATAGGAAAATGCAAAAGTGACAAAAGAGAAGAATAAAATAGCAAATCAGCGGTAAGTACTAGCAACAATTTCACACACGACAAATACCAGAAATAGTGGCGGATGTTCGGCCAGCGAGGGGTCTTGGGACAAGCTCTCTTGGGATGCCTTCAACTTCCTCATAGGTGATGTAGTATCCTGTGATGATGCTTTGGGGAGGTTCCCAGGAGAAGGAGATGGTGCTGGGGGTCAGGGAGGTAAAGCGGATATTTGTTGGCGGGCTGATCACTGGTTTAGCTGGGGATAGACAAACACTTAAAAAATTAGGCAACTTTCTAACATCGGACCTGAAGAAAATCCACCACTTTCAAAATCATAGCAGATAGGAGTTTTCAAAAAGTTATATGAAAGCATAAACCATTTTGTTGTAGAATGATTACCTGTGGTGGCTGCGATGGTGAATGGTTCACTTCGAGCATTCCCATTCAGAGTGTAAATGTTGATCTTGTAGGGGGTACCTGGTTGGAGACCTACGTGTAACAAGAATTAAATCAATGCTTTGATGACTGAAAGAGAAACACTTTTTTTTGCTAAACAGACAGACCTCTGCAGACAGCTACAATTTATAATTACAGATTAAGGTAGTTTGATTATTTAAGTACCAGTGATGGTGTAGGTGCGGGATTCAGACGGGATGGTCTTCAGGATGGGGCTGTGACCTCCAATAGTGGGTGTGGCCTCCACTAGGAAGCCAGAGATGGCATCAGTCTTGGAGCGCCAGGTCAGAGTGATGGAGCTATCCTTCAAGTTGGAGATCCGAACACGACGAGGAGGGCTGATGTCTGCACAACGGTGGCAGAAACAAGACTGTTAGATATACGCACATACATACGGCATACTGTGAAATGTTCACTGGGTTATAGCTTACTATCAGGAGTCGTGATGTCTCCCTTGACTGGACGGCTGGTAAGAGAATTCTTCACAGCATAAAGCTCCACTTCATACTCAGTGGCAGGCTACCGAGAAAAAGAGAGAGAGAAAAAATGCATTCTGTTGACAAAAGCAAAGGGTCATCACACTAAATATTCACTTTGTTTCATTTATTACTGTGTACTTCTCTTTATAGTATTTTTTTAAATGTAGAAACATTTGATTTCATTTTATATATATATATATTATATATATATATATATATATATATAAGGCACTTTGGACTTTATAGAGACTACAATCTGGCTTAGGCCTCAATCTTTGATGTGCCCACAGGCTTAAATAACAAGGACAGCAGTGTGTACATGGTTTGACTAGATGAAGACATTACTGGTCTAAAACCAAGTGCGGGCCACAACCACTGTGAACACCAAGGCTCTCATTACACTTCAGGTCAAACTTACAAAACCCGATTTTAGAAAATAGCTACCCCTGAATGTACAAAGCACCATCTTCATGTCATAAGTCACTATATTCTGACACACAATGCACATACTTAGCATTTGGGCAATAATTGACTTTCCAAAGTTTACACAGATGCATCATTCTTTGAATATAACCCAAAAGCCAAGATAGTTACCATCAGTCCACTGGCATGGTACTGGGTGGAGTCAGGTGCAATGTTGACCTCTTTAGTAGGACCATTCTTGTTCTTGGGAGTGATGGCCACACGGTAGCCAGTCAGCTGGACATTAGGTCCTGAATACCAGGAAATGGTAAAGGAAGTGGAGCCAACCTGAGAGAACTGGAGATTGGTAGGGCCAGGAATAGCTACAGAGATAAAGCACAGAAAAAGTATTCAGACCATTTGGAATATTCAGCATGCTTACTGGAGCCACAGTTATGTGTCAGTATGTCACATCTGAAATATAAAACATGTGTACCTGTGGTTTGGGTGCCAACCAGTGGAGGACTGGGAGTGCGGTCATGAAGGGCGATGACTTTAACAGTGTATTCAGTGCCAGGTCGGAGCCCACTCAGCACTGCAGATTCGTCTGCACCACGTGGAGCAGGGAACAGCTCTCTCTCACCCTCTTCTGAGCTGGAGTACAGCACTCTGTACGAGGTCACATCCCCATCAGGACTCTCCCAGGAAATTCGCAAGGATGTCGAGTCTACTTCAGAGAAGGCCAAGTCCTTGGGTTTGTCCACAGCTGAGAGAAATCAGGGATGAAATAGGAGTACATACCTTTCAATATATGGAATATATGTTATGTTTAATCATTACAACCTAAAATCTTTAGATTTGTTTTCTATATATTGTATATATTTAATTGCATTGACTTACTGGTAACTACAGTCTCTACCAGAGGAGGGCTCTCTCCATCCTGTCCCAGTGCATAGACACTGAGTGTGTACTCTGCTGTGGGCATCAGTCCAGAGAATGTCATCTCTGTCTGGTCTGCAAAATAACAAAATAACTTGTTACATAGAAAGATTTAAAGATTAATCATTAATGATAAACACATTAATGAATCAATATTATAGTTATTAATGAGATAACTATAAATCTGTGAAGTTTACTGCAGATCATGGAATCTTCAATAAAACTATAAAAACTCATTTACATACATTTTAATCTGGATAAATAAACACCTATAGAGCAGTGTGAATAAACCTATTTGACTTTATTTAATGCTTAATATTTAGTATAAACTACATTTTTCAGACTCCGATATTCCAGTTTATTACCTGGAGCGACCACTTCAGAGAAGGAGGGTCCGGTGCCATTTCGGGGGGTTCCAGTGATGCGATATCCAGTGACGGGACCGGCTGCTGGTGTCCAGCGTACAGTGATGGTGCTGTCCTTTACATCAGTCACTTCCATCTCAGATGGAGACTCAATATCTACAGAAACACAAACCACATCATTTCATCATTCTCTTGCTCTCCATCATTTAGCTCATAATACAGTTCCTCTATCTCTATTTAATCATCTATTATGCTCTACCATCACATCAGTACAATCCCTATATCATATGATGCACTATAGCAGGTGTACCTGTTTTGTGAGTGACATAGATGGGTGTGCTGGAGGCGGGACTGTCTCCTCTGCCTGTCACAGCGTACACAGTGACGGTGTAATCAGTGCCTGGGCGCAGATCCTCAATAGTGGCAGTGGTCTGAGAGCCTGGGACAGTGAACTCTTTAGGAGAGCCGTGACCACCTGAAGATGTACAAAATCGAGCTGTTACACTATGGCAATAATGATCTATTTCAATTAAATTTAAATTAGCCATTAAATTATTCTATAGTATAAGCAGTGCATGCTACAGTTGCATGACTCACAATTTTAATTGTTAATGCATAAAAGACCAAAAGTATCACAATATAGCAATGATAATTTACGTTGCTGCTCATGGATTAAATATTTTTGTTTTAAGAATCATCTACCTGACTCTCCATGTGTGATCCGGTAGTACCTCACACTGACAGAGGGGGCGTCCCAGCGAATAGTAATGCTGGTTGGTGTTGAAGAAGTGACCACCAGGTCAGTAGGGGCATCGGAGACTAGCAAAAAGAAAAATCACCACATCATATTAGAACTGTTCATATATCATGCAGTTATATGCAGTTCATATCTCATGCAATAGAATGTGTGCTCGTAAACATTCAGAATTCTTCTACTAACCCTAGTAAATGCTGCATAGTGTGTGGATGTGTATAACTATGTGCACATGGGTATTTCCAAATGAATAAATGCATACTAATATGAATACTAATATTAATATAACTATATCTACACCTAACAACTAGTTGACACTGTTCTATAGTATGCATGGATTATATTAGTTATGCAGGGTTAATTCACTGGATCTGAACTGCATAAATGGTCTACAGAAAGAGCCATGTGATGCAGCAATCTTTTCCTTTCCTTGTGGAAAAAAGCCAAACCATTAATTTTTTCCAGATTTACATTTTCCAGACTTTCTATATTCAGTTTTCTTAACTGCATCAAAACCAAAAACATGAAGTGAGCATTAGGGAGGCTGTGATAGTGCAGAAAATAAGGGAATGTCTACACGTGAAAGATTTATAAGCAGTGTGTCTACACTGTATGTCGACGAATGAATGTAAATTCTAGAATCTACAGACTTCCTGTGAGATCCCTGTGATATCTTATCTGACACTGTTTTTATTCAAATATCTCAGCAGAGGCAGTGAGGATTATTGAGTCAGTAAAACAGAACTATAGCTTACTGGTGGCCTGGGTTCCGGTGAGAGGCTGACTCTCTCGGGTGCCACTAACAGCAAAGATGCTGATGCTGTACTCAGTCTCAGGGGTTAGGCCCGTCAGCGTAAAGTGGCTCCTGGAAGGCGGCAGTCTCTCCTCCTTGGAGCGTCCTCCACTGGTCATCTGATAGCGAATACGGTAGCCAGAGATGCTGGCTTTAGGAGGCAGCCAGTGTATGGTGAAGGAGTTTGTGCCGATGTCAGAGAAAACCAGTTTAACAGGGGAATCCAGGACTGCAGTGCGGAAAAGAGACTGAAATCAAATCTTGTGAACCAATACAAAGAGATATGTAAGGAAAATAATTCTACTGATATTTAATGAATGAGAGGTGAATTAACTCACTGGTTCTCTGAGTACTGATAACAGGTGAGCTCTGCCTCTCTTCATAAACACAGAACACACTCACCATGTATTCAGTGTCAGGTATGAGATCTACAGACACACAGTACAGACAGAAAGTATAATTAGTGATCCCAGAGAGCCTTAAAACAACACAGCTGAATCTGGAAGAAATGGTTCACATACGGCGAAGAATGACCCTGTGGACGTCTCCATCCACAACCCGCTCAGTGATGTCATTCTCATCATCGACTGGGTGATAGTGGATGATGTAGCGGTCAATTTCGTTAGGCTTGGGGACAGTGGGGGCAGTCCAGCTCACAGTCATGTTGTCAGCAGTGATATCACTGAACTTTAGGCCTGTTGGGGCTGGCACAGCTGAGGAAAAGAAGAGAGGATAGAAAAATAATTAAAAAGCAAATACTGTGGAACATACCCACAATGCTCTGTGCTACTGGAACAGGGCAGACAGTCTGTCTAGACTTATTACATCTTTTAAAAGTTAAGGAGCTCAAGCCACTAATGGAAAAAGGGGTCAGAAAATGAGCACCAGCTTGAGAGTGACTGAGTATCTGAAAACCTTTACACAGACTGCTGCCACATGGGTCTCAGTAACTTTATACTGAGATAGAATAAGAGAGCAAGAGTGAGAAGTGCAGTCAAAACACAGATGCTTGCCTGCTCTTTAATAACACACTCTAGACCCCTAAGAAAACGTTGCAGCCACATGTAGCCAACACAAACAGTACAGATGAACAGGATGTTTAACATGTAAGGAAATGTCATTAGTGTCCATATGGCATATTCAATCGACAGATCAGTTGATCATATTTAAAGAAGTGTGACAGGAATGTAATGTCTGTCCTTAAGTGCAGTTTTGCACACATACCTGTTTGCTGTGTGATGGTGGTGGGCTCGCTCTCGCCATTTTCAGTTACTGTGATGATGCTGATGTCGTAGTCGATGCCAGGCTCCAGGCCATACACGGTGTAGGTGCCCCTGGTAGACTCCACAAAGTCCTCGAAGAGGGGTACACTATCACCCGCAGCCACCACCGTGATGCGGTAACCAGTTATAGCAGTGGAGTTAATGGGACTCCATGTGAGGCCAATCGTGGAATCGGTGATATTGACAAAGTGGAGGTCTGTTAGCTGGGGCACCTCTATGAGGTTAAATAGAGGAAGAGCAAGAGGCCAAAAGAAGGAAAGCATCGCACAAAACAGAGAGGCGAGAGTATAGAGTTAAAACACACACAGCCCTCATGGTTCATCATATGCATAGTAACAGTGAACCATGGTACAATAAAAAATTAAGTGATATGAAGATGTGTTTAAAACTGAAATCTGTTGCAAGACGTATAATAAATCTCAAATTCTTCTCTCTGATTTGACAGATTTGTTTAAATCCGTGACTAAAAAGGCAGTGTTACTGATCATTACAGGAATGCCATTCATACATGATCAGCTATGTAATATTATGGTAACATCATATCACTTATGTCAGAGTAAAAAATGGAAACTCAGTATGCAGCATGTGTGTTAATGGAGCTTTGTCTTCGAAAAAAAAAAAAAAAAAAGAGACAGTTGTTTCAACCGCTAGTGGTCTGATTAACTCAAAAGGAAGTTATCAGCAAAGTGTTCATCTTTGCCATAAATAACCCAGGTACACTTTAATGTACGAAGGATAGGATTTAGTTCGCCATTGCCTAACAAAGCAGTTTTGTTTATACAACAGCGATTAATCTGAGGCCAGATTACAATTATGGATGGAGCAACCATTCCAATATGTGAAAGTGGCCATATTAGATTTGGAAAGAACGGCTTGTGTGTACAGAAGCAGATGTAATACACACCCGGAGTGATTGTGCTAGAGACAGGCACGCTCTCCATGTTGTCCTTCACTGTAAACACGCTGACGTTGTACTCCACTCCAGGGCTCAGGTTATCCAGAGTGCACGAGGTCTGGCCTGCCTTCACAAACTCCTCCACGGAGTTACCCTGCTGGCCATTAGTGGGACTGCAAGTCACTCTGTAGCCTGTGATATCTATGGAGCAAGTACAGAAAAATGAAAAATACCAATGTGAGTGTCATTTACAGGCAATATTTATAGGACTGCACAATTAATTGTGTTTTTGCCATGGCTACGAATTTTGGTGTCTTCAATTCTACACAATATTATCATGATTAGTGTGAGAGAACACTTTTTTTAATCTGTTATACTAAACCAATTTGGTTCCATACAATTTATTATTTGTTTAGATTCTAGCTGCATTTATAGCCAACATTAAAAAATTAATACTCAATCTAACCAAAGAGGAGAATTATTTACATTCAGAGATTTATACAGTTGAATGAATATAGACTCATATTGTACAATGTAAAACAAATCCTTGTTTACTGACAGTATAAAATAACAGCATGATGATTGTTCTTAAATTTTCTGATTAATTGTGATAGCCCTGAGAAATCTTTCCCCTTGATGTGATTCTGCTCCAAACGATTTGTAAGCATTCATGCAGATATGATGAGTTTCGATAGCTGACCTGGAGTTTTGGCTTCATTCCACTGGACTGTTAGCTCTCCAGTGTTTGGGTTGGTCTCCAAGTTGAGACCAGTGGGTGGAGACAGAGCTGAAGACAGAGATAATCAGTAAGATATGACTGCATTAGAGTCATGGGAAATAACTTAACTTCAGCTGGCTTCAATATGCTGCAAGACTGTTTCACAGTGAACAAAAGCAGAACAGGCTCTTTGTGGTCTTACGTGTGACAACACGGCGTGTGATGGGGTTGCCTTGCCCGTGGCCGTTGATGACCGGCTGCACGCTATAGGTGTACTCCACTCCGGGGGTCAGGCCTGAGATGTAAATGCTTCCTGATTCAGAGGTCACCTCCCTGGGGGCTTCTCCTCCTTGGCTGGGCTTCACAGTTAACTGAAGAAAGGAAGTAGGGTGTGAGTGGGAGGGAGGGGGAATATGTGCTCGATTCAGATGAACATAAACCGAAATATATTGCGTGTGATCTGATCATTATAGGTTTTCAGCAGGATTTTAATAACACTTGGATTTTTGCCCATTAATCAGTATACAAATCACTGAATAAGGCACTATTCCAATCTTTCTTTTGACATCTACAAATGTATGCAAACATTTAAGCTGAACAGCATTAAACACAGGCTTAATTTAACACTACACCTGGGGCACTGTTTGCAATTTGCAAACATAAATGCTCCCAAATAATTATTTAACAGTAAAATGAATTTTACATGCACATCTGCAGCTGTTTGCAAACTGCCAATAAACTTGTAAATGTCATGCATCCATATGGATAAAATACTATCACAGTCTGACTCAACACACACAATTTTCCAATTTTTTCATTATTTAACTGCAATTTTGGCAAATAATTCATACACAGTTGTTCATATGCATGCCACATTTTTTTTTTTTTTTTGCAGTTATCAGTTTACATCCAGTACATGCATACTCAGTGTAAGGTGAAAGATATGGCAAACAGCCTGAAATTTACCTTATATCCAATTCTGGGAACAGGATTCCAGGAAATTACAATGGAGGTGTCTGTGACATCAGTTGTAAAACGAGGGGCATTTCTCATTGGCAAGGCTATTAGGCAGACAGAGAGCAGAAATAGTAAGGATAAAAACAAATCCACCCTAGGACATTAATGTCCTTCAAATCACTACTATTAGTGTGATCAGTGGTGTATAGGCTGAAACTCACAGGTGCTGAAGGTCACTGTGGCTCCCTCACTGAGCACATTGCCCTTCTCAGAATGCAGTGTGGCCGTGTATGGCATGTCTGGCTGAAGGTTCAGAAGTGTGTACTGTGTCAGGCGGCCAGGGAGGCGCAGCTGCTTAGGGTTCGAGCCTTCTACAGTCAGGAAGAGTCTGTAACCGGTGACCTGAGCTCTGGGTGCTGACCAGATAATCAGAGCGCTGTCCTCAGTCACATTGGACAAGTGGAGGTTTGTGGGGGCATCTGGCTCTATTCAGAAAAGAAACACAGAATAAATTCAATTAAATTTTAATTGTATAGTGCTTTTAATGATAGACTTAACAGAACTAGGCGTGTTGAAAGGATCAGTGTGAGCATATTGTGAATACGAGTCCTTTGAATGAGTCTATGATTACAGTAGCAATTCTTAGGTACAAATCTACAGTATCCAGGTGAGATTATCTAGTGAATAAACAGTGTGTCTTTGGCATAAGCTGTTTTTGGGGAATGCAAATCTTTAGGGCATCTATGTGCGACCATTTACAGCAGCATAATTATTACCTACAACGGAATGGGAGTCACTTTTACAAGTGAATGTAAAACAAATGTGCTTCAGGTTGTGCAATGCACATTATGAATGCATTATGTGTGGCAGTTTCAATATACAAAAGAAGGTCAGTGGTCACAACCAGGGAGACCAATTATAAATCAGTTTCACCACCAGACTTCACACTTCTTTGTCTGGCGGTGTCAAAACCACCACTGTGTTTGCTGTTTTTCTTCAAGGGTGACACCAGCAATAAATCCACTTTACCATCCTGCTATTTTGCAAGTACTTACTAGTGGCTTGCTCTCCAACCAGAGGCTCACTCTCTTCTCCGGCCTTGATGGCAAAAATAAAGAAGCGGTAGAGGGTTCCAGGCACTAGCGGCGTGACCTCTGCGTAAGTATTGTGAATGATGGGTAGCACTGCCTGTTGCTCGATCAGTCCATCAGCACCGACCTGTCCTACTGACACACGGTACCCAGAGACATCAGGAGAAGCGGTCCAAGTGATGGTGATCTTTGAGTCAGACACCTCAAAGAACTGCAGGTCAGTCGGGGATGGGATTTCCTCTGGGGGATAAACACAGTGGCTTTGGATTAAAAACTCTAAATGACACTGTAATTGTGCCTCAAAGGGAAATTTTCCAGCAACAAAAGAGAACCAAACAAGAATTTCCTTTTTAAACAAATTATAATGGAGGATTTCCAAAAGCAAATCTTCATCTTTCAAACATTGCTTTGACCCTTCCAGTATGTTCTTCTCTGCACCAATTTTAACCTACATTACACTTCATCCAAACACGGTCTTAACTCATTTCAACCTGTAATTTCCATTCACTGAGACACGACAAGCTGTATTTACTATCCAATAAAACTTTTCCATCTGAAGAGAAAAATTCAGACACCCTACTGACGTACACTTTGCCCCAAGAGAAAGAAAAATAGTCTTGCAATGGAGAGAGACCACAGATGGTTTGTTTTAGTCCAGCTTAATGTTTGAGCAGACCTCCATTGCCATATGACAGTATTCCAAACGAGAGGCTCTTATAGTTAGCACTAGCACCTGAGGTAACTTTGTTTTGCCCGTAACATTAATCAAATCTACAGTGAGACCTAGTGAGAATATTCACTAGATCAAGGCAAACCAACATCTAACCAACATCTATCTTGACAGATAAAATATCTAAATCTTTCAAATGAGAATTGATATATATATTTTTTATTTGTTTTTCTATTACATCCATAGATATAGATCAAAGTACAGACTAGTTAAAATGTTAAAGGTTTTAAAAGCAATGCAAAGAACTTCAAGTAACTGCATGTCAGGGAGGATTCACAAGCACCGACACCGTGGAGTTTTTACAGAAATAAAATTTCTGCTTGGAACAGAATCCATATCTGTTTGACAAACAGATGCTCTTTACTCTGTTATTCATGGCATACTTCGCTTCTCTAAAACCTCTATTTTAAGTATTTTATCATCTTCTAGTGTCTGTGTACCTAGCACTGGTTCTCCAGCAGTGTTGACCTGCACAAACACAGGCTCACTCTCCAGGTTCTCTTCTACAGCATAGATGCTGATGTTATATAGCTGGCCAGGTCGAAGGTCACTAAGAGTCACAGAGGTCTCGGTGTTGGGCAGGGTCAGCTCAGTGCTGCCAGAGCTCCCTTCAACAGATGGAGTGTAAACCACACGGTAGCCTATGGGCATAGAATTGAGGTCAGCACATTTTCCCCCCTACACATGTAGGACATTAAACATGGTTTACATTAAAGACAGACTGAGCAGACCTGTGATGGGAGCCAGAGGTTTAGACCATCTGACCGTGATGGAAGTCTCATCTACATCTCCCACCTCGTGACCTGTAGGAGCATCAGGAGCTGCAGAGGGAGAGGAGAAGAGATTAGTCTGGAGATACTACAGTAGCCTTTAATTTTTTAAGAAATTGCACTCTCTGTGAACCAGGGAGAAAACCTTTTCACACATTTACCTGTAGTCTGAGAGGTGGTGAGGATCAGATTGGAGTCTCCTTCATCAGTAAGTTCATACACATTAACTGTGTACTTTCTGCCTGGCAGGAGCTCACTGAGATTCACAGAGGTAGCCGTACGTGGAAGATCTGTAAATAGTAAGTTAACAAGATATCTGAAACGCTGTTTTTTATACAATATACAACACAGGGATCTCAAATCAGCAACTGCCTTCTAATTTTGTTCTACTTATTTTGCTATCTAGTTTTATGTGCACAGTATGCAGTACAAAGTATGTAATCTTACAAGGTGTACATGTACTCCACCAGAACTTCATTTTTTAATGCTTTCAATTTAAGCAGGGAGATACTAAACTGACTGTCACTTCCATATAGCTTTTGTCAAAATTATGCATTCAATGCTTGAGCAGCATACCTAGAGAAAGCGAAAAGGCTACAAATCCCAAATCTCCCTGCTTGCACCATTATATTTAGTTGTGTTTGAGTGGCATAGCAGACGGTCAATCAAGCCTGCTCATTATAATATTAGGCCATGCCTAGACAGCATTATCATATTTCCATGTCTTTTGATATTAAAACTTTGCTGGATATTTAATGTAACGTCTGTATCTCAAAAATGCTGAAAATATTTTACATTCATGGCCCACAGACTTTAAGCCTGGAATTGCTTTAATATTTAGAATCCACTGATGAGAACATGTAACTGACCCAAAACCTTGGGTTGTCCTTGCTGCCCTCCCTCCTCAGTGAGCTCATACTCCACTCTGAAACCAGACACAGTGTCAGAGGCTGACACCCAGGAGATGACAAAGCTGCTGGAAGTGATCTCAGTCACAGACTCTGAGGTGTCCACCACTGAAGGTGGAGGAGTCGTGTCTCCTTCAGTTGTAGCCACTGGGAGAATACGGGACACATGGAGGGAATAGTATGAGGGTAATGAAATGGAGGAATGCAATTTTATGTTTGACTGACACATGGGATACTCACAGGAGCCATAGTTGGTAGTGAAGTCAAAGCGAGTGACCTCTCTGCGACCAAATCTTAAAATACTGATGAGCTGACCCTCATAAGTGATGCCTGGCTTCAGTCCAGCAATGGTGTAAGAAGTGAGATGGCCTGGAATGGTAACCTCCTTCCATGGAGTACGAGTGTTTTTCTATTGAACAAAATACATCCACTAAGCACACAACCTCCTAATAGCAGAGACGTATCATAATGATCATGCCAACCCTCCAGAAATGGAGGTGAAAATTCTAAATGGATAGAAGACTGACCTCTCTCCACTTGAGGACATATTGGACGATATGAGCAGAGGGGGCAGCGTTCCACTGGATTGGGTGCGAATTGGGCTGATTGCCAGCTTCTGTAATAATCACCTGTACTGGACGGTTACCACCTGACAAAGAAGCCAAGACTTCAGTTTTCCTTTCAGTTCTTGAGATCATTTGAGACACACAGATCAGAGTTTCAAATCCAGAGTCAATAGAAATTATTTATTTATAATACCATATGAAATGAAGCAGTCACCAGGTCATATACTATATATTGTTATATCAAGGTAACAAAAGTGTACAAAAAAAAAAAACTCATATATTTGGCAGTAAACATAGGACAGTTTATTTTAAAGGAGATGAACCACAGGTCAAAACATGTCTGTGCACTTCTGCTACCTGATTTTAGTGAGAAACCGAAATGGGAAATTTGACACAGCTCTGCAAGATTCTTCCTGAGGTTTCAGCACTCACACATGGTTGATGCTGGTGTAATACTACCACTTCTTTCTGAGGTTTCCAAACCCAACAAAACAAAAAGCTCTTTCACATTTGCTTAACCAAAAGGACTAAAAATAGATACACAACCTTCTTTATTCAAAGGGATAGTTATTTACTTTTATATGCATGTTGCAATTTTCTTTCCATTTCCCAAACCTTGCTCCTTTTGATGCAGTAATTTCCTGATACAGTTTAATCCCAGCACTGTTTAACAAACTCACCTTCCCATAAAGCATAACATACATAAGGTACACGTGGCAACTTTGCCTCATTGGAGTTTGGGGAATCTGTTCTCCATTTCTCCCAATTACTGCTATGAAAGACCAACAACTAGTTGGTGTGTATACAGCAACATTTAAATCCCATTTAGTCTGTGTTATGTTCCACCAGCAGGCCGGTCTGTAGTGTTCCCAGCATTCTCACAGATGTATGTCATTATGCAGAGCTATTGCTCACGGGTCCCCAACACATAAAGCTCTCTTCTGACCCCAGCCAAGTCACACAGAGAGGGAATATTCCCATCATAACCATAATAATTTTTGTTGCCAAGCCTTTGAGATATATATATATATTTCTTTACACTAGAGCTATAGATATATCTGGGGTAAAAGCAAAAAAAATGTTTCTGAAGAGATTAGAGTTAACAAGAATAATAGTTGTCATTTTGCAACTATTTTTCCTATTAAATTTCTGAAACTGAAGTAAGCCATCAACAATGGAAATTACGTAAACCAGTGAACGACTTTGCAGATGCTGTAGTGGTGCAACCAGCAGACGAATGTAAATTAGTTCTGACACGTTCTTCACAAAAACGTGACAAGGAATTTCTAAAGGCTGCAGCACTGCCAGTCAAACAAAGAATAAAAGAGCAATAAGGGGCAAAAGAGTGAAAGGTTGATTGCATGGGTGTCTTTATCCATCTACCAACTTCAAAGCCACAAAACAAGTTAAAGCCCAAAGTGTTGATTTCAAACAACACTGTTAAAAAGAACAAGCATTTGTTCAAAGCAGAGCAACTGCTCTGTCTAACACATGGGGAAGATCTCTCAAAAACCTGAAAGGAAGTAAGCGGCAGTGCCTCTATCTCTGTAAACATCTGTAGCTCACTGACTTCCAACACACCCTCAACCCAAGCTCAAAGGATCACTCACAGCACTGCTCAGCATGACCCATGTCTGTGTTTGTGTAGATACACAGGCTTTATTCAGTATCCCTCATAGAGGTGTGTTTCACTCACCATGGAAAGAGTGCTGGGGCTCACAGCTCACCTCTCCAAGCCCATTGCCATTGCAGTAACACTTGTATCGAAGTCCATGGATGACCTTGTCCCACGACTCTCCGATCTGATAGAAAACTTTGGTGTCTGGCTCCTGGCACTGGTCTGTAAGAGGAAATGTGTTGAGTCATTACCCAGTTATTACAGTGACCACTTACAAAAGTCTCAGCTAGAGTTCAAAGAAAAAAATACATACAGCAGTTTAAGCTTAAAACTGTAGTGAGACTGTCTCACTCCATTTTTATTACACATCACCAACTAAAGTTTCAAGGACTAGATTTTTTCCCCATAACAAATTGCTTGATGAGATAATTCTACAGGTAACAGCAGAGAAGTGCCAAAAGAATTACCATCATAAAGAACTCCAGATTCTCCCCAAACCTTCTTAGACACCTTTTTAGACATGCCCTTTCCCAGGTAGTATGTAATATGTACCAGAAAACATTCACATATTGAAATGTGATTGGCCCTTTATTTTAAGATGCGATAACACCTGCCTGTCACATTTTCAACCCTAACCCATGATTTTCCAGAACCATTTTCATCTTTTCAGTTTCTTGAAAGAATGCAGCAAAAACATTTACACATTTAATAAAGTTTGGAGTAACTGTGTTATCTCTGGTCATGGGTAAAAAGAGCTTCAGGTCATTGTGTTGTTGATGTAAACTCACCAATGGCGTCACATTTCCAGCGTCCACGGCCCTGGCCGAAGCAGGTGCAGTTCATCATGTAACCCTCATCATGACGTTTAGTGAAGGTTTGGTTCACCTCATAAGTCAGACCATCCACAATGCACTGGTCTGAGAGAGACAGCAGCATTAATAGTACTCTGATACTCATTTTCTAAAAGTGGCATTTAAATACATCCCTGCATCTATGGAAAAAACAATATTACACTTTTTTTATGCACTGCACCTAGTACAGATGAGCAAGCATTGGCTCACTACAAAATATAACAAGCCTCAACTTTTACTTCCCAGTGGAGACCTCACCTTTGAGCTGTGAGTAGGCGATGCAGCTCCATTCCCCACGTCCATTTCCTACACAAGTGCAGCGCATCATGTGACCCAAAACATCATGGCGTTTATCCCACTGATCTCCCACACGGTACATTACTCCCTCGCTGGTGGTGCAAACCTCCTCATGTGCTAAAAGGCAAGAGATTATTTGGGTGATTATTTTCTCCAGATAATGACCTATGCAGAGACTTAACATTTAGGTCTTGATAGGACACGAAAGAGGGATCATTAACCCTCAGCACATTTGAAGGACACGCATTGTGAAGCATACAATCTTTGGCCAAGGATAACCTTTTGTTCACAAAACATCAAAATGACTAACGCATCAAATATCCATTACCATGAGGGAACTACTACCTACAATCTACTACCACAAATGACTCTGATTGCTTTGAAAAATGCTCCGGTACAGTGTTACAGAATAATCTCATTGTTGAGAGTTAGAATAGAGCTGATTGACCTGTTAGGGAAATGAAAGGGGGGGGGGGGGGGTGTTGGATAAGAACACCAAGGTTGAGAGGGAAAGGGAGTTTAAGGAGGAGATCACAGATCTGAAAGCAGCTGCCCTGGACTCCAGCCAACTCCTTAATGCTTCACTGACAGCCAGACCCCCTCCATCTGCACACCAAGGCAGCTGCAGGGCCACCACTATCCAAGACATACTCTTAAAATTCTCCAGCCAGAGAGTCGCTCTCATTTTTTCACTGGCTTAATTACTTTTAAAGTGACTTTAGCACTCTTAAAGGTGACATGAGTGACTTGTTAACTGGCCACTCATTTTAAGTGTTCTCAGATGGTGCACAGAGTTACAGAACAGAAGTATTAAGGATTGGGGGGGAGGGGGGGGGGGGGGGGGGGGGGGGGGGGGGGGGGGGGGGGGGAAGACAGATGCAACTCAGTTTTCAGTGTTTTGCAAACAATGCTTACAAAAGTCTGCACTGTACCCTATAAAGAGAAAATACACTTTACCCTGTACCCTTTAAAATGCATAATGGTCCAAAGCACCAAACCCTATCAACAAATCTTACTATTAGCAAAGGTCTGCGAGATCCTGCTTGGCTCCTCTTAATTAGCCCTTAGAAGTTGTAGACACCCATCAAAGTCCCAACTCAGAATAGTGTGTGTATGTAAATGTGACTGGATAGGTGTTGACTAAGCTTTTGTTCCCTGCTGGTGGGACCATCTTATCTCTTATTTGGCCTCCTCCCAGCATTAGGGATGAGGGTTTCCATGATCAGATAATACACATTATGCGATTCACCTTATCTCTACAATCTCTTACTGAATAGGTTAACCATCTTCCAAAGACAAAGATTAGTTTTGACCAACACTTCCATACACTTAAGACCAGATCAGGATTTTAGGAAAGTGTAAACAGGTATATATGAGATTTTAATACAGTAACCACATTCTGACTAAACTTCCTGTAAGTGAAGATGTTAAATTGTTAACTTCTTAACACTGTCACCATTGGGGAGCTCTAAATGATTATTTTATTTGCACCTACCGGCCATGGGGCAGAAGCCATACTGCTTCTCTCCATCAAAATTATATGTGGTGCCGCACCACTTCATGCCATCCCTACGTCCATCAGCTGTGCAGTCCGTGTAGTTATGGCCATTATAGAGGAAGGGGAAGTGGCACAATGCCCCATTGGAGTTTCCTCCTCTGGTTGTGACCAAAACTGCAAAATAAGCAACAGACCACAAGATTAGAACCTGATGATAGTGCAATTAAAACTAATGTCTAACTGATGGCTTTGGAAGTTCATTATGAATATTCACTCACCGTTCTTTTCTGTGCAGAATGAGTACTGGTGATCTTTTTCAAAATCAGAAGTGGTACTGCACCAAAGCTGCCCATCATCACGTCCCTCTGAGGTGCACGAGTAGAAGGTCTTGCCCATGGACACAAATGGAAAAACACACGGCTGGCCATTTGAATTGCCACCATAAACTTGAGAATGGCCCTCTTTGCACAAAAACACAAAAAATGATCACCAAATGAGAACAAATTCATCAATCATGCCTCTATTTTTATAATCCAATGCAACAACACCTGGTGGCACTCTTAAGAGGACATATTAAGTGATGAAACTTACCCCACTCTTTACAGCTGACACCATTTCCGAGGCAGGTACACAACATCTGCTTGCTGCCCTGAGTCTTGATCCAGCGCATTCCTAGAGCATAGGACACTCCTGAGTCTGTTACACAGGTGCCCTCAATAGGGGCCATGGGAAGGGGCACGGGTTGGAACACAGCCGGTTGTACATTGGTGATCACACGGGAACCAGTGCCTGCAATAGCCAAAACACAGAAGATGAGCACATGTGATCAACTGTTTTCATTACTGTCTTGGCTGAGTACAAAGGTTTCAGTTCTGACAGATTTTATTGCAGTATGCTCAAGATTTTATAGCTTTGTAAATTCAAAAATGTACCAAGGGAAATGAACTAATGTAGTTCTGATCATATATAAAAACAACTGTCTTGATAATCATCAGACCACTATATATCACGATTACACCAGAAATAATCAGCTCATATTAGGAAGCCAGTCTAATATTCAAGATCTTACCAAGGCCAGTAGTGTGCAAGGAAGCATGTCTCTCGCATTTCCACTCTCCACGGCCATTACCAGTGCACAAACACTGCAAGATGTGTCCATGGGAATCTGTCTTAGTCCAAGTATCCCCAATACGATAAGACATGCGTATGTCCTGGTCATTGCAGCGGTCTGAGAATACCAAGCACACAATCAGAGGTTTTATATCATTCAGACTATAACATTCAATAACAAAGTAAAAAGCAGCACTTTTCTAGCAAATCAACTTTAATGTTTTTCCTTCATCATTAAGTTGCTTCCCCCTAATGCCAGTGGGTTTAGCTGTAATGGCTGTAATTAGGTAATAAAATTGAGAGGCAGTAGACCAAGAGAAAGGTATGTGTGGTTTAGAGTGTTAAACAATTTTTAGGGGAGTCTTTCATAATGCAGAGGTTTCCTTACTTCTAGATGTGCAAGTGATGCGTCCACTTCCCTCGCCTAAGCAGGTACAGTCGACGATCATCCAGCCCTGGTAGGGTTTCTCCCAGGTTTCCCCCACCGTGTAAGAAGTGCCAGCTGCATTATCATAACAGCGCTCCGCTAACAGGGAAAGAAAGAAAGAGATGGATTTAACATTTGTCCCACTACATCAACATCCAAGCCCATGCCTAAATCAATAATTTTGTGTGATATCTTACCGACAGGTTTGCAGGTCCATTCCCCTTTCCCATTGCCCAAACAGACACACTCCAACATGTAATCTCCAGTGTCATGAGGTCTCATCCAAGTGTCTCCAATCTTATAAGACTGTCCCCCTTCATGACAGCGGTCTACAAAGGCATAAAAACATAGAAGAAAATAAGGCTCTGAGACCGTTTGATATTGCATATGGTTTTAAAAAATTAAAAGGTTATACCCACTTGCAATAGTGCAGCTGATTTTCCCTCTGCCGGAGCCAATGCATGTGCAGTCCCAAATCATCCCATCCTTTGGTCTTTCGTAAGTCTCTCCCACCCGGTATGAGCGAGCATTTACTTTGTCATAACAAGTCTCCTCAGCTAAAGTAAAAAAACACCCACATTATCAGTTAATAGGCATTGAATTGGTGCACAGACATTCGTTGCAGCATGCTACAACACAATATAAGTGAACTTACCCTCAGGCTTCGTTTTACACTTAATACCAGCCACTCCATGGCAAGTGCATAGTAGCACAGTGCCCAGATAGGTGCGTTCCCACTGCTCACCAATTCCATAAAACTGTCCATACTCTACACAGCCATCTGGGTGGAAAACAATGGTGAAAATGAAGCCAGCACAATTCTTTACTTGAAACACTTGTTAACCACAAGCGCACACACACACACACACACTTGAAACAAAGCCCTGCTCTTTCCATCCCTGCTGAAAAAAACAAAACAAAACAATAGAAACCGTCACAGAAATTCTAATGGTTTCCACTACAAATACCATTACAAACCATCAGCTAACCATTAAAACCATTACCGGTCCCTAATGGTATCCACTAGACATAACTGGCCACCAATAGAAGGCAACAAATTACGTACAAAGTAGAGATGCATACAGACCATTACAGGTTCCATTACAACCATACAATTCCCATTATAACCATTAAAACCATTATAAATTCTGTGAGGGTTTCTATTGTTTTTTTTTTTTGTTTGTTTGTTTTTTCCATCAGGGATATCAGGTCTGATCCTTTGCCAATCAGTTTATGGATAACAGTTAAGGGTTAATACTAGTGCTAAACAATTTTCTGGCTTTAACAACATTGTTGCTGGCTATTTAATTACCAACTTTTTTCAGCTAAACAGTCAAGTCAAAGTCTGACTCTCTCTCTCTCTCTCTCTCTCTCTCTCTTCCTCTCTCCAGAAAACTGCTTGGTAAACTGAGAGTTGGTCTGGATAGCAATTTACAGTAGCTAATAGCAGCTTAGAAAAGGAAGTTGACACATCAAAGCCATTTAACATCTATATCTTAATCAAACATGGTCTTGTTACAGCGTGTTTCCACTGATAAAGGGATGTCTTAATTCTAACTCCTGGCATCCACTCACTAGCTGGCTAGAGAGTCAATCCTCTAATGAAAGCACATTTAAAGTGATGGAATATAAGGGAGAGTCTAAAACAGAATATTGGTGGGGGAGCACAAAAACTTTAACATTAAATTAATTTCTTCAAAGATGAGGACCACGACGCTTAAACACAAAGAAAGCTTTAAAGTATTACATCAACATATATTTTTAGCAAAATGTTTTACTGAAGGTTATTTTCCCTACTTTTGTACAATTGAATAACCTGAATACCCCCTCCCCCTGCTCCTACCAACACCGCCCCGAAATACATGCACAGGACTCATCTAAAGCTGCATAGTCAGTCTGAGATGAATAAAGCGTTTGTAAAACGAAGATGAAAATTAAAATGGAATGAGCAAATTATTCCAGTCGAATCAAAACACTAAGATTTAAAGAGTGGCCAAATCAAAACCAGTAAATCACACAGAGGGCTAGTCTGCAGGTCGACCCACCTTGAGTCACGGATGATCCGGCGCGCTCATGCGCCTGCCTCCTGCTTTTCCGTGCGTTTCTGGGCATGCAGAGCACAGCGCCGGAGAACAGCACCACCACCAGCGCCCTGGCCACACAGCCACCCGACATAGTCACGGGTAAAGATGGGAACACACCTGCAAGAACAACACCACCAAAACCTCTTTTCTTTGTTGTGGAGGAGACTTGAGAGAGGTGGAGAGCTGCAGCTGACTCCAAAATGCCCTTCAAGTATCCCTCTCCTCCTGCTGGCGCACCTCTGCGGAGAAGTTTCAGCTGAGAGCGGTTTTATTTGCGCTCCACATTCCGCGGGAGGAGCTAACACACACACACACACACACACATGCACACACACTTTGGGGTGGATGTCAGCCAGTCATGCTTTGGAGTTAAACCTTCCAAATAAAAAGTTGGTTTATAAACAGCTTCACTGATTCATGCAGAGCAATTCACATGAATCAAAAAGATGAATCACACTCATCTAAAAGAAGGCTACTGAAATTCATTCAGTGGCAAGTCCAGGTTTTTTGACAAGGGAGTGGCAAACAGGGGCAAGAGCCCACCAAGGGGTGTACAAATTCAGGGCAGGGCTGAATTTGTCCTTGTTACAAAATCATTAATCATAACATTGCTATATTGCTTCATTGTTGGCCTGTACATCTTAATACTCAAGAAGTTAGGTGAAAATACCTACAGCTCTATCAGGATAATTGAAATTATTCTGAAGAATATACCTTTCTGTGATTTCAGTGTGATTGGGGTTAGAGTGGCAATTTGGGTGGATGATGGCTGGCACTGGTCTGTCTCTGGGCATGCACATACTCTTAAGCTGCTCTGATTTATTATTAAAGTGACATGTAGAACTCTGATAGTAACTGAGCTTGAGTGTGTTAAACCGTAGTGACTATACTGCAGTTAGACATGCTATGACTGGTGTCAGCTGCATTGTCCTAACAGCACACTGCTAACAGGTAAAAAGTAATAAGAGGAGATTGATTTAACATGAGTAATGAAACAGCATGAAAGCCAGTTTATGAAATCTATCCTTGTCTTAGGTTGGATTTTTTTTTTAAAACAAAGATAAATACTTAAGAAAAGGAAGGAAGAAAAACTATTCTTGAAAACTGTATATCTCACAGTCCCAAGGAATTACCTCAGTCCTTAATTTCTTCTCCTTTGGGGTATCATAGCAGATGATAAGATCCATTATCCTTTCCAGCATATAAACACTATCAAATCTTACAAAAAATCATTAAAGCAAAAACTTATATAGGTTTAATACGGATTATATGAATTTAGAGGACAGATATACACACTTTGACTGCAATCCAACTAAAGGCTATGCAGGGAATTTTGAGGGCACAATGCTAATGGCAGTAACATTTGTACATTACATCCCATAAGGCAACAATAGGAAATAATCAGCCCATTTCATGCTAAATGGACTGCAGTTATAAGTGTCATTCATTGTGCAGTGGTTGAAAGGTGGCTCCTTGGAAGAGCTTTCTGATTTTTTTCTTTTCGAGTCCTGAAACTGTAGAAGTTGTAGCCTTAAGCAAGATTTATTCTGAATAGAAAGCACTTTATGAGAGAGTATTCTTAGATGTGTGTTAGACTGCTCCCCGATGGTGAGGCCTCTCTTTCTTACACTCATCTGAAACCAATTAGGTAAAGCAAGACCTGAAATTGCATCTGGAAGTGGCTAGATAAAGTCAATCTGACATAATTATCACTCTTTGAAAGAGAGAGCGAGAGAGAGAGAGAGACTTACACAGAAATCCTTAAATGATAAGCAAAAAACATAGATATCAAGAAGTATTAACATTCCCCAAGTGGCAACTTCAGCAAAAGTGAAGAATATTGTGTGCAGTTAAACTTTAACTTGAAATGTCTTTCTTCTTTAAACTTGGAATGTCTTTCTTCTTCTGGTAGATTGGGGAAAGAGAATTGAATTCCTGCAGAGCCTCTCAGCTGGGGGCATCTTGACTGAGAGAGTCTGTGTCTGCGTCTGTCTCTTATCTCTAAGTTTATCTCCAGGGCAGCCAGTAGAGGCCACTCCTGATATCAGCACCCTTTCATTTGAAAACTGAGCTGCTCTGTCTCTTAATGGGGATGACTGCACTCAGTGATTCACCTTGTATTTTATTAAAATGACATGGAAAGTTTTACCATTTACAGTCTGACATAGTCGCAAGCATTAGACTTGAAAACACACATCGCAGCCCACGCTTACCCTAGACACGGTGTACATGATGACATCAAATTGTTTTTTTACAACACATGATTCAAAAACCCCCTGTCTCAGGACCAGCTGTTAAATCTGAGTCAGATTCCCACCCCCTTTTCTTCACCTTTTCTGAGGGGTGTGTTAATCCACTTAGGTGCTAATATGCAAGAAGTCCTGGTTATTGCTTTGTTGTTGGTTCTTCAGGGTAATTTTTAGCTTAGGCTAAGTTTACAATTCATGTCAATTTGAATGAACCCAGCATTTGGTCTTGCTTCTAAACAAAATAATTAACCCACTGATTAATTCACCCATTCTCTGATCCAATATTGGCTATCCTTTTGAGATGTAATGATTCATGTGTATCTTAGTGGTTTTTCAGCATGTTATTCCTGCCACAAGCTATGTTCTGTTAATGAATCAGTTTTGCTTTTCCTAAACCAGAGTGGTTTATCTGAAGCACTTGGTTAGAGCTAAGCTAACCATTTCTCAGTCATCAGTCTTTGCCTAAATCACCAAAGGAAGTGGGTGGCGTTAATGCTCATTATCACTTTTCCCATAGGGGGAAATTTGGTGGTAGAAGGAAAATAATGGAAGAACTATGCTTAGTATGGTCTACTTAGTCAGAGAAGTAGAAGCCAAAGCTCTGAGTGATTCCTGGAAATGGAAAAAAAATCTGGGCTTTGTGGCAGAGAGCTCCATATGGAGTCTGGTGCTCAAACTCACTATGAGTCACTCTGATAGAGATAATCGTCTATGTTGTTGTTGTTTTTTTCCATGCACAACGGTTTTAACATATTCCCACATTTTAAACAGAGTAGTGAAAGACATTCAGCAAAAACATGTAGGTAGTTAATAAACTATGCTGGAAATATTAAAGGAGCCATAATTCATAGATTTTGCTGCTCAGCTTGAGGGAAAACTACAAGTAAAATTGGAAAGAACAAAGTATTATATATGTAATCTTATAAATGCAGTGCAATACAAAGAAGTGAGTGACTTTTGGCCACAGTCTGTAGTAATCTCTCTACTGTTCCAGACCATGACATCATCATCCCAGAGGATAGGGGAGGGGTGCAGCTGCAACCCCCATCAGTTTTAAACCAGACTGTACTGAATATCAAAACTCAGCACGAAATCATCCTGCAGTCGTCTGTCCTGGAAATTAACCTTAGACCAGTGTCCCCACACTCTAACTGTTTCTCTCCCTTGCTCAATAGATGAGCTTTGTGTATCTGATGGAAAATGAAGAAATATGTTTTCCACGGATGTGGAATTTATTATTTTTTTTACTGTAAAATAAGTTCTAAAGATTATAGTATTGGCCAAACCTCCTTCCTTAATTAATTAATTCATTCATCTTCAGTAACAGCTTTATCAGGGTTGTGGTGGGTTTGGAAGCTATCCTTGGAACACTGGGCGTGAGGTGGGAATACGTCCTGAATGGCACGCCAATCCATCACAGGGTTTGACCAGGCTCAAATTGCCTAATTAAACATTCTACTTCCTTTTACAAATAAATAAATAAATAAAATAAAATAAGGCATCATGGAAGATATGTCCCTGTTTCCATCCTGAGCTCGGGTTACTGACTGTGTGTTCTTCTCTTGTTCGCGTAGGTTTCCTCCAGTTTCTTCTCACCTCCCACCTCATGCCCAGCATTCCCAAGATAAGCTCTGGATCCACCGCAAACTCTGAATGGGATAAAGCGGTTACTTAAAGTGAGTGAGTATAATCATGGTGAGGTTTTTGTGAACCAATATTATAGCCTGATTACCGACATTGTTTACTGTGTCATAACTGCAAATTCATTATTAAAATGTTGGTTGTGGTCAGATGTGTGGGCCACAAGTTGCAAACCTTTAGTGTAATGGTCTCGAATTCAGGGCAGCTGCCTTTGCTATTCTTTTTATCTAAACCCTTTAGATTTTTTGAGAGCTTCCCCCTGGGTTTGGAATGAAAGAAGTTTTAAATTGAGATTATTACAATGTTTAGTCAAGGTCAGTTTTGGTGTTTGGAGTGAGTTTGTGTAAACAAATCATCCAAAAATCCACTCTGACGTCTGTTCTTAATGCATTATTTATTTGTATGTGTAACTATGTGCTTGTGAGAGAGACAGATTGAGTGTGTGTGTGTGTGTGTGTGTGTGTGTGTGTGTATGTATGTGCATGTGTGAGTGATAGAGAGAGAGGGAGAGAGAGAGAGAGAGAGAGAGAGAGAGAGAAGAGAGGTCAGGAGGTGGGGGAGCACTAAATACTGCAGAAGATCTGCAGCATATCAAGGAAGTGGAAACCACAGACATCTCTTTCCCAGTACATCCTGAAGAGGATGCAACCCTGAATTTTACACGTTCGCTATTACATCTCTAGAAATCTCAGTTTAGGTGCGTTAAAATCAATCACAAATTAATATCAATAATAAATATGAGTTCCATGCTGAAAAGTCAAAGCATGCTAACTGGGTCTCCTAACTTCATCAGTATGGTAATCCATTCTGCCTTCATTCCCTTTGGCAGTACTATAAATTATCCCTGAGAATTACTATTTCCATGTGATGACTGCTTCGAATGGGGGAGGATCGTGTCCATAGTTACACCAAAACACATGGAGAGAATTCCTGGGATGTGAGTTTGTAGAAGCCAGTATGAAAGTGTTGAGTCACAAAAGTAGTTTTTCATTTGTGGTTGAGGAGTTGTGTGTGAGAAATCACTTGCAGGAGAGACTGAGTTAGCATGGCATGCAAGTTTCCCCTAATACACACATTCACAGGCACAGGCAACACTGCTCAGGAGCCACTGAGTGATGGTTTGCAGCACTCTACTTTTACTTTCTAGTGTATAGAACATTGCTATCTCTGTACATTTAGAAAGGAACTTATGGGACAGTCTACATTTCAAAGAAAAATATTGCTTCAGAGAAGGAGGTGCTATTCTGAGAACTCATATGATCTCCTTATTCCTCATAATGAAATGACGTGCATATCTTAAAGCTTCAGCATGACATCACAGTGTTGCTATGCCAAAATCAATTTCTGGGTGGTGTGGACAAACTAAATACTGTGTGTTGCAACAGTGGAAATATGTGCCGAGGACAGGGACTGGGCGGAGGCAAAAAAAAAAAACAAAAAAAAACAGTACAGCTAGGGCTAAGTTAATCCAGCCGATCCCCTCCTGGGGTGATAAGGGGAGTGCTTATCACTGTGATAACATCTCGCTGCTGATCTCTATCTCCATAATGCCCCCAACACCCATCCACTCCACATCCGCCCCTTAGAGATGTTCGGGTGGATGGCTCCTCTCTCTTTTCCATTAGTTACATTTTATTACCAGTTATCCTCAGTGACTCAACTGCAAAATCTGTCAATGGCTGCATGATTACAAAAAAAAAAAAACTATTAGAATTTTCACGAGCCAATTCATATTCAAAGATAGCATGGGAAAGGTAGTCATTTAAAACACAAGCAAAAATTAGCAAAAATGAAAAATTCAGAATGTACAAATACTGATATTAATCTGAATTTATTTATTTTATACTGGACTGATGCCAATTCTTGCCTCAGTTTTTTGGAGTAGATTCCTCAGATTAGTCCAATACGGCATTAGATAATGATATTACAGGATATATCATAACATTGCATTCATGGAGTTATGGTAAGATCAGTGATTTTTCTTGTCTGTAGCTAAAGAGTCACATGATATCAGAAATAAGCTAATTCATTTAAACTGTTTTTTTCCACTTAGTTTCCCTAAATAGGATTTTGTGTTTATCAGATTATATAAACAGTCTCTTTGAGTACAAGGGAAAAATTTCTGCCATAACCAGATTAAATCCATAAGGGCAATGAGGAAAAAGACATTAAAGTCATTCCTGTGAGTAATGCGATATCTAACTTTCGAATCTTTTTGTTTTCAGAGTTTGCCAGAGTTTTTTTCCCAGTCTTTGCTGTGACTATATACAAATACACACACACACACACACACACACACACACACACACACACACATATATATATATATATATGTGGAGAGGGATTATTATTATCTTCACTTAACCATACTGTTTCCAGTGTGTAATAAATCACAATTAAATACAATAGTCTTTAGAATTCTAAAAGAAGACTAAGTACATGTTTGTCTCATCTTTATGAAGCGAAGTGGCTTCTCCATGGTGAAGTCTTTTTGTTCTCTGGTGTTCTCTCTGGAGATTTTCTTAATTTAAAGCTTTTTTCTTAGGCATTTTAAATACATGCTGCTTGTTCCTGTTCTTTAATGACTGGATGACTAAGTCACATTTGAGCTGAACAAACGTACAAACCACGTACACAGTGTTCTCGTTTAAGTGTGTGTGCATCACACACATAAAAACAAACACAGCAGTAGTGCCAGCATTATGACAAAGAGTGACCATAGAGCTGCTGTTAGACTACAGTCTAATGTCATTGAACCTTGTGAGTAAGTGTAAGGCTTTGGAAACGTGATACAGATACATCCTCACACATTTTTCCAGATGGTGTTTTCCTACAGTGAAGGAGAGGGTTTTTTAACGTCAGAAACATATCAAATCCACAAGAATAGATAGAAAATTAGATGTGCTCCTAGGCTACTAATGATAAACACTGCATGGCATCAGCATGATTAAACTGTGCTGATCCTAATGTATTTTTAGATTACACCACCATTGATGGGAGAGGCATGGAAATTAGCTTCATACACATTTTGTTCCAAACTATAATACAAACCTTCCAAGGATGCTTCTGGAGATATCTCCCAGGGTAACAAAACAAATCATTTTCACAGTCATATATGTGGCCAAAAGTATGTGAATGCCTGATCATCACAACCATATGTGGGCTTTCTGCAAACTTTTGCCACAAACTTGTCTAGAATGTCTTTGTATGCTGTAGCATTATGATTTCCCTTCACTGGAACTAAGGGGCTCAAACATGTTCCAGCATGACAATGCCCCTGTGCACAAAACAATTTCCATGAAAACATGGTTTGCCAAGGTTGGTTTGGAAGCACTTGAGAGTAAAGGCTGTTAGAGCAGCAAACGGGGGGTGGGATGGGGGATTACTCTGTATTAATGCCATGCCTTTGAAATGGGTTGTTCAACAAACACATATGGGTGTCATGGTCAGATGTCCACATATTTTTAATCAGCAGTGCTGAATCAGGCCTTGATACAGATTCACCAATTATACCAGAGATGATTTGTGTTATTGTTAAAGTGGTAGATTCAAATGATTGAAGGGTTGGAGGTACATGTCTTTACTTTGATTTTTGTTCCTCTCAAATGTCAGGAAATTGCTCTGGAGAAGAAGGCTAAAGTTATTTTACCCTGGCAGGCATCAAATATCTTGTTAAACAGTAATAAACCAAAATCAATAACTACATTGTTAGCTAGCTTGCCAGCCTGCTAATGTAATAACCTATTTTAAATGATAGTACAATTAAATATTTACAATTTTATAAACTCCAGACATGTTTTACTTTTGGTCGGCATGGAGGTGTAGCAGGTAGCATTTCCATCTCTCACTCCATGGTCCCTAGTTCGACTCTGAGCTCGGGTGACTGGCTGTGTGGAATTTTCCATGTTCTCCTTGTGTCCATGTGGGTTTCCTCACAACCAAAAACATGCTGAGATGTTTGGCCATGTGAAATTGCACCTAGGTGAGCTTTACTCACTGTACAGTAATGTATATGTGACAAATAAAAGGTTTTCTTCTTTTCTTCTAATGTGTGCTGCCCTGTGATGAAATAGTTTCCCAAACAAGGTGTATTCTTGTCTCCCCACCCAGTGTTCCCAGGATAGGCTTCAAATCCATCATGGCCCTGACCAGGATAAAGCTGAAGATGAGTGATGAATGAATAGTTTTGCTGGTTAAATTGATTATTTTTGTAGGGACAGTCTTCAGTCTTCTTGTAGTGCTTTGCCATTTCTGAAGATTATCAATAATAGATATCAAAAGTAGCATCATATAACAAAGGGAGGTTACTTTTGTTATTTTTAACCAGGGGATGTCAAATGGTGGTGTCTAGCTTTTTTTTTTTTTTTTTTTTTTTTTTTACACCAAAAGCAAACTTTTTTCTGATTAATATTGCTTCAGAGTCATTGAGAGTGCAGTAATATTTTACTCTGGCATTTTATTTTCTCTGTAAATAAACCTCCAGGGCTTAAAGTATGAGAAAACGCTCATTGCTTCATTCTAAACCACTCCAGCAACCTCAAAACAGCAGCTAAAAAGAGCACAATAAATGTACTCTTACAACCACACCATTGGACACTATGTCCATTCCGCTGCTTTTCTCTGAGCAAAAACTGTGCTTTTCCAGAATGTTTGTGGCTTATGCAGTCACACCAGTGAACACTACCATGACTAGGCAAAAAGGAAAACAGGGAAATACATTTTTGTGTTCCCACCCTGCTTCTAAATATTCACACAGCTCCATTTTCCATCACTGCCGACCCCCTTCAGCAGTGCAAAATGGCTAGATAATTTGATGGACTAACAGAAGCCTGAGACACTGGCTGAGTTACGGCTTTAAGGTTTTATTCTGGTTTGGGTCATTCTATTTTCAATACTCTAAATCTTCTAAGAAGGATTAGTGTGTATAAGATGTCAAGAAAATGACAAATAATGCCACATAATGTTTTTCTATGGTTTATATAAGCTCAAAGGCATCTCACTAGTTTGGAAAAATATAAGACTAATGCTTATTTTTATAACAAGTGGAATGTAAGTGCACAGCGTTCAGGTTTATGTGAATGGATAGTCAGTGAGTTATTTGGCAGTGGCAACATTATAATCATGATGATTCTGGGTAAAGAGGCAAGCCCTTAGCCAGATTTCCTTCCTTGTGTGAGAGCTTCAGAACCAGATCCAACATGTCTACAAAGCTTCCTACACACGTGCCTGCATGATAGGCCCTATTAAAACCATGTTTCTTTTTAATGTGGAACCTTCATTGGATGTCAGCAGAAACAAGTCTTTTATATTTTGCACCATGCAGTGTGTTTGTGTTTTTATCACCACACACTTAAAGGGATCCAATCAGGGGTTAAATTGGAACTTAGGAGGTGAGGAGCACAAGGCTTTCATGTGTTATTATTCACATAATGACTAATAAAGGTAGAGAACTTCAATTTCACCACTCAGCTTTAAAAGTTTAACACTCCACACAGTTTTAAAAGTTTAACACTCTTTACGTTTACATATTCTACCCACAACTAACAAAATGATAACATATTAGAACTTTGCAGCCAGCACTATTGTCAGAGCTTCTGTTATAGAAAATTAATCAACACCTTCTCACCAAACAGAATCAAGCATTAAAGAGAGCTGTGGTGTCAGTTTATGGCCTGACCACTTTGTGTCCACTGTATGTCCAGTAATATCTTAAACTGGAAAATGATGTGTTTGTGGATAAGAGGAAGGACCATTTATGTTCCTATAAAAGCCAGTTCATCGGGTCAGAAGCATGTATTGTGTCTTTACCTGCAATTCTTTCAACATTTGTTACAATTTGAGCGCTTAAAAGACTTAATGGGTGATTATAGTACCTTGAATAAACCATAACAGATCAAATAACCTCCTATTATGCCATGGAGACGTTAAGTATAGGACTATAACAGGTTTGATGAAGTAGCTAAAGAAGACTCTGTGTCTCTGCATTCCTGCCCCATCACACTAATCCACTAAGGACTGTAATCTAGACATTAAAGCAACCGTTCCATTTATACAGCCCGGTTCTGTGACAATGTGCACTATTGTTGAAGAGGAATCTCACTGAAAGGGAATGAAATTCACTACATTGCCTTAGAATTATTGTTGCTGCTATGAGAGGCACTCTTTTATATATAGTTTAAAACATTACTTAACAGCAAAATGTTTAAACATTCAGGAAAGATATATTTCACCACTCCAGAGTCTGCACTGAATTGAGGAAACATGTTTATGTAGTTTATATAGTATATATAATGCACGCCTTAAATAACCAGATGTGTGTATGTGTGTGAATAGAAACAATGAGCAGATAGAGAGCACACTTACAGGCACATATGTGTGATGAAATGTGTCATAAGTATTTACTACACTTCTTGGATAGATGTAACTGTTGAGGATAAAGTTATTTTTAAAAGGTTTGTTTCAGAGAAACACCAAGATAAACATTTGATTGGATAAGTGGGGCATCTTGTGCAAGGAGTTGTGGCATCCCACTAATTCAATCAACACTTGGCAAGCCCTGAAAAAAAAAACCTTTTTTTAATATATATATTTTTAAACTTTAACTTTATCAGTTTTTTATGCAATGTGTGCAATGTTCTTAAAGACTATGCAATTTATTTATTTGTTTATTAGCACAGTTTATTAGGCCATCCAAGCTGCCAGGACAGCTTCAGTGCACCTTAGCACAGATTCTACAGTCTCACAGATTCTCCAGATTCTCAGTCTTGGGAACTGTAATGGAGGGATGAACATCATTTTTCCAAAAGATATTTCATCAGTTGGTGTTTTGATGATGATGTTGTAGAGCACTGTCTAACATGTGGCTGCAAATTCTCCCATATGTGTTCAGTTGGGTTGACATCTGGTTACTGTGAAGGCCATAGCATAAGACTTACATCATTTTCATCCTCATGAAACCATTCAGTGAGCTTTTATACTCTGCGGATGTGGGCTGAGCCATTCTGGAAGTCACCACACCCATCAGAATAGAAATGTTTCATCATATGTTAAGAAGAACTTTGTATTGATTTGCAGTGACTCTTCTCTCTAAGGGACAAGTGGACGATGGTTCATTGGCTAGATTTGGACTAAAAATAAGTATGATTTTCAAGGCCATTTTAGCTTTGCAACCTACAATAATATTCTGTTAAGACTTTCACTTTCACTTTATTTTATTACATGATCTTAGTAGCTGAGTATAAATTGTGTGTAAGCTATGTAGCTTTAAAAAGGAAATCTATATAACATCCACATTTCATTCATCAACTGTATGTCCATGAATTGAATGCTAACATGTATTAATATTTTTACCCAATCCTGCATGATGCATGTATATATCTGGCCATATATCAGATTTGTGTATGAGTTCAGCTGAACTGAGTGAGTGCACTGCAGTCTGTTATAAACACTTGAACCAGCATGTCATGGTCTTAATGTTGATGGTGTGTGTGTCGGGGGTGATGATTGTGTAGAATCCTTCTTGTTCTTACATGCATAACTTTTCTGTGGCTGATGATAAGAACAGGAAGTACTGTCTGAATCCCAACCCCTGGGGCCTGCCGGCTGTTTTGGGCACATCCACATTCACCACCACTTAGATAAGGTTGCCTCCATGACTGCCTCAGTAGTGCTGGAGAGCACAGAGAAAACTCTGGGGGGAATCTTCTTCATCAAAGGCAGTGGGGATTTCCTGTCCCACTTTATCTGCTGGAGCAATTCCTCTAGTTATAAACAAACGCAGCTGATTTACAGTCTAATCTCAGTCTGATCACTACTAGCCCAGAAAGTTAACCTTGAACTTGAGAAAGGACACATTTAAATCAGAATTATATGCTGTTCTTAGGCTGTAGTCTTTCTTCTATTCTTAAAAGGATACTGACAATGGTTTATTATGTTTTTATGGTTTTGTAGCCCAATGGATTTTTAAACAGTAGCAAATCACAGAAATGGCTTTACAGACTAGACTAGTAACAGTATTTACTGATTAAAGAAACCTTCAAATATCATCAGACTATCCATGAATCAGTAGGCGATCCCTTGCCAAGATTGCTGCTTTATGTGCTTATTATCATACAGGTTTACAGCTAATTAAGTAATGCTTGAACACTTTTAGCTAGCTTAAGCCCAACTGAGCATGCTCCCTCAAGCCAGTGGAGTTCCCCAGTGTCTGAGGTATCATAGTGGAGGAGGGGACTTCTCAGGGCAGCAGCTAAGAGAAACTTAACCCCATATCCTGCACAGGAAGCCCCGTGAAAAGTAATAGATATAATTGCGCTTATCTAAAGGCCACACCACATCAGAAGAACTTAACTGCATATTATCAAAGAACTAAAAAGTGACTTTCAAAATATTATTATTCGTGCTTTCCATTTCTTATTGTGTTCTCTGTTTCCTGTTCCCTGGTTGGTGTGCAGAGAACAAAGGGTCAGCACACTGATGTGACAAATTAGCGTCTATATCCTCCCTCAAAGCCAACATGGTAATGCACCAGCATTTAGGACTCCCACATGGACTCTCCTCCAGTCAAAGGAGCCTTTGTTAGAGTAGTGATATATATTAAGCGTTATTAATGTGACATCCAATACAAGCTCACTATAGATCCCCAGGGAGTTTTCTAGGATAATGCATGTGTGCCGTTTTCAGTGGATGGCAGATGAGGGAGTGTGTATCTTAAGGTTTAGCATTTGAGTTGACTTCACTGATCACCACACTAAAGCAATTTTACACTGTAAATCCTGAATGCTTTCCTTGTTTTCCATGTTTACAGTAGATGTACAACAGAATGGGAGAGAATTTCTCACACTTTGTCAGCTTATTAATATCTACCAGATCTGCCACGGACAATAATTTAACATATTTTTCTCTACTGAGAAAAGAACATACAACTTGTTTAGTTTGAAACTGTCTTATAATGGAAGTCTAGGGGCAATAGTTGCATAAAAAACTTTTTAAATAAAGCAACTCTATATCATAAATTAAAAAACTATAACCATTACTCTTCCAATAAAAGTCTTAGAATGTAACACACATGAGAGAAAGATTTTTAACAGTATTTTTTTTTAAATCAAACTTTTAAATACAATAATAATAATAAAAAAAAATGTTTGCTTCAACTTTCTTAAATGTTTTGTTGTCTCCGTTTAGGGTAAGACATGAAAAAGTAGTCACATCTGAAAGGATGAATTATACACATTTAGAGCTCAATTTACAAATACCCTTGGATGAGAAGAATTAACGAAAGCATTTTACAAAAATATTTCATATAAATATTTATTGACATCCCAAACAACTGCCCAACAAACTTCCATTGTTGTATTACTCTCCCCTATTAATCAGAGCAACACTAGACAAACACTGATGTCTGTAAGCTCAGGAATGTGGAAGAGGGTAGTTAGCGCTTTCCTCTGAGTGTGCCCTCCGAGTGTGTACTGTATGCCCTGTGACATACAGTAGCATGAGCAGCAGGTTGAAAAGAACTGGTAGCTGACTTCATGCGTTTATGAGGAAACACATGCTAGTCCTGACCCTCACCAGATGGTAGCAGTCATGTGATGGTGGAGAGCTGGATATTGGGTGGGAACTGGCATATTGCCAAATTGGGAGAAAATGAGGTAAATAAATAAAATAAACCTAGCTTTGAATGAACAAACGAACAAGTAATCAAGAATTACTATGGACATGAATTGTGCGTATGTCACAGTTCATGTCCATGCTAATTGCTCATACACTACACATACAGTTCATTGAGAGGAGTTTAAAAATTATACATAAATGATTTTTTTTTAACCTCCAGTGCACATATAGCATTTTGAATGTTATCACAATTACAAATTGGAATGTTCAGGACCCCATGGAAAATAGAAGGAAGGTTAATACACTGCAGTTTAAAACTAGAGCTCAAAAAGAGGCAGGAAACCCCCAAGACGAATGTTATAACCCTTGTGACTTTTCCACAGTTTCACAAAACTCAGCAGTCATTACAAAACATATGAATCAGACAGAATAATACACCCACACACACTTCTACATTAATGTACTGCCAAGTTCGAATTAAGCTGCATGTAGTTGATGTAAATATGTGTAGGCTGGAGGTTCAGCCCCTGAGGTTAGGACAACTGCATGAGACTACATGAGTAAGTTAGGACTGGGGACATTTCTGGACTTCCCAGCTGAGAAAATCTCTAGTGTGAGTTTGACCTCTGGTCTCCTAAGAGATGTTCAATTGCTTCAAAACAGTACTAGTCACTTCTTAGGGGGGAAAAAGCCTGTCTAAGTGGGTATGAAAAAGAGCTTTGAGATACTGTATGAAGGAAGCGAGGAAAATTACAGAAGGAAGAACTTGACTTCATTTTGACCTTTGATAGCTTCATTTTAAAAGCATAAGTCACAACTCATGCAAGCACAGATGTGTGTCTTGTACATGAGCTGATTCACCTTAAAAGGTAACTTTGGAGTTTAAGCACATTTTTGCAGTTCCTAATGCACTGCAAAAATAATGCCTTATTAGTCAAGGCACCAGACAGAGCCTGAATCAGACATGTTGTGCCTTAGTGCTTTATTCCTTTGCAATTTAGGAGGTGAAATTGAGGAGTTGCTGAGAGTCTTAAAGTAGGCAGAAAATAGCAGGCATCAGTATGTAGACATGCTGTGCAAAGCTGGAGAACAGCATGTAGACAGTCCTAACCAGACCTTCTCAATGCCAACCCCCACTGTGAACAGAAAGTATGGTGATTAATGCACACACACACGCACACACGCACCCTCTGTGTGGCTGGTTGACATTTCCGGCCATTTTTGACCCATAAGGTCATAATTTCTATCCTTGTGGGAATATTTGGTCCCCACCAGGATATAAAAACATGCCCACACACACACACACACACACACATTGTATTCAGACATGCACATAGATGTAGAAATACAAGATGGGCCATGTGAAAGAGAATTTGGTGTTCATGGGAACCCCTGCATGAATACGTCACAGCACCAAATCATTGTCTCTGTTGTTTCCCACACCACATTGGGTGACGGCCCATTCCTGTTGCCTGTCTGTGTGTGTGTGTGTGTGCATTTATATATGTAGACATTCCAGACTTCAACCCTCACTGCTTTACTTCCACACAGGGAGGACAGAATGTGTGTTTTAGAGCTAAAAGACAAGGCTGATGTCATGCAAATAAATATTTTCAGTTTATTAGTGTAGTCTGCCTTCCGAGAAAGAAAAGCAGCAGTCGGATTCCTGCATTAATAATGAAATATAAGCGTGCAAGCCTGATTACTGGCACAAGAGGAAAGTGAACAAGCTTCACTAATGAGTTACACATAAGCTGCATGATGAATGAAATGAGATCAGGCCCTGTATCTGAAAGAGAAAGAAGGAAAAGAGAAGAAGAGTTAGGAAAAACAAAGACTGAAAAGCAGAAAGTTACAAAATATTTAATGAAGTGTAATTTATTCCAACCAGGCCTCATAATTTACTCCAACTGGGCCTCTAATCTGACTATGACAGTTTTTCATATCCATATTTGACTAGAGAGAGAGAGAGAGAGAGAGAGAGAGAGAGCATGTGTGCATGTGTAAAAGAGAAAAAGCACACAGGGCATGGATTACTTTGTTTAGTCATGGATATTCTGCAGACTCAGGAAAAAAAAACTGACTGAAAAATGTCAAAAGACAGATATTTGGCCATCCATGGTGCCTCCTCTTTGTGCAAAGCTCTCTGTGTGTCTGTGTGAGTCAGTCAGATTTACCGTAAATAATGGTTTCTTCAGGCTCATATTCCATTGCCTCAGTAGGGGAGCGGGAAATGAAACTGATCACAATAGGCTTGGCTTGTTGTCAAATAAAGTCTCCCAAGTGCATGTGCAATTTCACAACTGAGTTGTACGTGTCTGATTAGTGCATTTAGCATTCAATTACATTAATAAATGGCAAGTTTTGCTCTGCTAAGAATGCTTACGTATTTCTAAAAATAACAGGGCAAACAGGACAACAGTGGTCTTTATAAGGGTTTATATACAAAGAAACATGTAAAAACACAACTTTTTAAGAGGCATAGATTAAAAATAAATTAATATTGAGGGAAAAAGGAACAAGAAAATGGCAAAATATGCACAGTGTGTATATTTTGTAATTAAGTGACTAAAAAAAGGATGCTACAAAATCCATTTTCGGTCAGGGGGAATCTAAGGCTCAGTTATTGCTTTTTTTGCTACAGTATCTCTACAGATGAATAATCATTTTGCAGACATTAAACCTGTTTCATCAGCTTTGTTTCACCTGTGCCATTAGCTTCCAGTAATAAGAGATTCTTTTGCATATCTATTTACAATTGGCAGCTATCCTTGGTCTTCTATAGCTTTCAGCTCAGACTACATAAATTTGCATCTTAATGTGTTTGTTTGATATTAAATGTCTTGCTCCTGCCTGTCAGTGTAACTGAAATTGACAAGTTTTAGTACTTTGGTTCAGACATTATGTAAACATGTTATTTTTTAGACAACACCTAATGCATATGATAGAAGAGACCTACAGAAAATCATTTATAACCAAATACGTAGAAGTTGACGCCATTGCTGTTGACAGGCCCAACAAGCCTAATCCTTCTTGTTACTAATTTTTATGCCTGAAATATCCTTCAAATATACTTCAAACAGGAAGGAAGTTATTGAAGAAAAACAATTTCAGACATTTGACCTTGCTGTGACCTTGACCCTATTTAGATCAATTCTAAAGTCTAATCAGTTCATCTGCTGGTTACAGTGATAATTCCATAGAAATCCTACAAACATTCAACCACTCGTTTTTGAGATATCACGTTAAGAAGCATCTCAGATGGACGCACAGACAAATAGACAGCTAGATGGACACACGGATGGATGCATAGATACCCCGAAAACATAATGCCTCCACCACCTAGTGGCAGAGGCATAAAAATGGATATTTCTCTAAATATACAAAGTCTACCCACAATATATTAATACCAGAAAAAAACACATATAATCAAATAGGCATATGAAACGGAAAAGAGAGAAAGTCATAGCTAAATTCAATACTCTTCTGTTGATTCTCTAATAGAAAATGAATGAATTCTGTTTGAACCAAACACATTTCTGGCTCGAGTGCAGGGAACACAATGACCTCAAATCCCAGGCTTGGATGAAGCTAAATAATGCCTTATGTACCTGCATACCAGTTTTACTAACCACACAGTGTAATCTATTAAGAATACTCAATCCTTATGTTAATCACCAAAGCTAATAACTGAAAATCTGCTTTCACTGAAACTGCCTGCCTCAACAACTGCCCTTACACTTCCATTAAAATTATGTTTTATCAAACAGTTTTTTTTTCTTTTCCCAGTACACAGGGAACTTGAGATTGCTGTTCATGCTCATTGCATATAAGCTGCAGATATTGTGCTATAATGATGTCAGCAGTATACCCTATAGAAATGCAGAAGAGTCAAAG
>CM040979.1:20431272-20445939 GCA_022985145.1 Pangasius djambal
TTTTTTTTTTTTTTTTTTTTTTTTTTTTTTTTTTACGTATGACTGTGTAAAATGAGAGGAATTTTAGTAAAACCCTTGACAATATTCAGTATTTGATTTTCTCTATACTGCACATCAGCTGATAAACTTTTAACAATAGACTATTTTGGGAATAAATGTCCAGCATTGCAAAAATATTGAAAAATATTTTTTAAAAATGTGAAAATGTTAAAAAAAAAAAAAAAGGAAAATATTCACAAGGACCCACAGCAACAAGATTTAAAAATATTTTATTTTATCTCATGATATAAATGTGTTAGCAGTAAAATATATATTTTAGTCAAATTCAGTAATGATTATCGGTACTATAGTGTAGGTACATCAGATAATGTTGGACCATTCATAGAAAAAAAGGTTTGTAGGGTATACAAAATTTCTCAACAGAGAATTCTGCTACCATTCTGAAAGAAACATTCTGCAATTTAAAAGGCTAAATCTGAATAATTACTGGCGTGTTTAAAATACTAAAAGTTAAAATATGTAAGTGTTTAAAATTTAATATTATTTAATTGATTATTTGACTATTTTTGCTGAAATGGCTCTAAAATAGCTACCAATTACTTTAATCAGTCTGATGCAGTATATGCAGGCTTCAGATACACTATATTGCCAAACGTTTTGGGACGTCTGCCTTTACGTGCACATGAACTTTAATGACATCCCATTCTTAATCTGTAGGGTTTAATATGGAGTTGGCCCACCCTTTGCAGCTATAACAGCTTCAACTCTTCTGGGAAGGCTTTTCACAAGGTTTAGGAGTGTGTTTATGGGAATTTTTGACCATTCTTCTAGAAGCCCATTTGTGAGGTCAGGCACTGATGTTGGATGAGAAGTCCTGGCTCGCAGTCTCTGCTCTAATTCATCCCATCTAATTCAGGTGTTCTATCGGGTTCAGGTCAGGACTCTGTGCAGGCCAGTCAAGTTCATCCACACCAGACTCTGTCATCCATGTCTTTATGGACCTTGCTTTGTGCACTGGTGCACAGTCATGTTGGAACAGCAAGGAGCCATCCCCAAACTGTTCCCACAAAGTTGGGAGCATGAAATTGTCCAAAATGTCTTGGTATGCTGAAGCATTAAGAGTTCCTTTCATTGGAACTAAGGGGCCAAGCCCAACCCCTGGAAAACAATCCTACACCATAATCCCCCCTCCACCAAACTTTACACTTGGCACAATGCAGTCAGGCAAGTACTGTTCTCCTGACAACCTCCAAACCCAGACTCATCCATCAGATTGCCAGACAGAGAAGCGTGATTCGTCACTCCAGAGAACACGTCTCCACTGCTCTAGAGTCCAGTGGCGGCGTGCTTTACACCACTGCATCTGACGCTTTGCATTGCACTTGGTGATGTAAGGCTTGGATGCAGCTGCTCGGTCATGGAAACCCATTCCATGAAGCTCTCTACGCACTGTTCTTGAGCTAATCTGAAGGCCATACGAAGTTTGGAGGTCTGTAGCTATTGACTCTGCAGAAAGTTGCCGACTTCTGCGCACTGTGCGCCTCAGCATGCGTTGACCCCGCTCTGTGATTTTACGTGGCCTACCACTTCGTGGCTGAGTTGCTGTTGTTCCCAATTGCTTCTACTTTGTTATAATACCACTAATAGTTGACCTTGGAATGTTTAGTAGTGAGGAAATGTCACGAATGGACTTACTGCACAGGTGGCAACCTATCACGGTACCACGCATGAATTCACTGAGCTCCTGAGAGCGACCCATTCTTTCACAAATGCTTGTAGAAGCAGTCTGCATGCCTAGGTGCTTGATCTTATGCACCTGTGGCCATGGAAGTGATTGGAACACCTGAATTCAATGATTTGGAGGGTGTCCCAAAACTTTTGGCAATATAGTGTATTTGCAGAAAAAATTGCTATTTAGCAGTCTGATCTAGTTTTGCCCAAGACCTGTTAAGTCCCAGTGAACATTTATGCATTTCTGTATTTCACCTTCAGTCAGACAGAAACCCTACCTCACCTCACATACATGTACACACATGCACTTTCACTCACAAACCTAGTGAGTCTCAGTGTCACTCTCATAGCTTGGTTCTGGGATATTTCTCCTTGGCCAATCTAACAAAGTCCTCAGCGCTGTCCAAAGACACCAAGCGATCCTGCAAAAGGCACAAGCACTAATAAAAAGCACATTATATAGTCTCCTCTCGTCTTCACTCCAGCATTTTTGCCACCTGTCGTGGAAAAGAAATCTAACAAACATATAAAATACAACCAATACTATGCTCATATGTACTCTTCCTGGCAAATTTTCAGCTGTTCCAAACTTTTGAATTCAATCTTTATGATGGCATAAATCATGCATAAAGCTTTTTTAAACAGCTTGTGTAATTTTATATCCACTATTTGATATATAAAGGTCAAACCCATCTGTCTCTTCTGTGTTGAAAGCTTACTGGGTTTTCCCATGGTAATGGATGATAAAGGGATTTTGCATGTGTGCAAACCCGTGTTTATACCCCACAGAAGGCGGCAATGAATAACATTTTTAAAAATTGACAATTTGCATTCATTTACCGGTATTTTTAGGGTTACCATTGATTTAGACATGATTTTAAGAACAATAAAATCAATCAATAAAATATGAAGAATGAGTTTTGTTACAGGAAATTTATGTAGTTTCTTCAGGTACAATCATTTTTGTCCACTGGCATGGTGGTGCAGCAGGTAGCATTGCTGCCTGACAGTTTCAGGGTCCCTGGCTCATTACACATTGTGCCCTGTGATGGACTGGTATCACATCCAGGGTCTATTCACGTCCAGTGTTCCTGTCATAGGCTCCGGATTCAAGATAAAGCGGTTACTGAAGACGAAAAAATGAATTTATTTTTGCCCATTATCTAGAAAGGTGCCTTCTCAAGGATGCCCATTATCTAGAAGAGAATATGTTTGCAAGTTGACTGCAGACACAATTGCTTTCTACATTTTCCTTGAATAAAACAGTCCATGGGCCCTCTCTCTGTGATTGCAGTAACTGTTAAACATGTAAGTTACCATGACGAAGAGGAATCTGTCGTTGGGTTCTACGCCGCTGGGGAAGAGGCTTGACTCCTCGCACACTGTGTAAAGCAGGTCTCGGGCTCTCTCCAGATTCTCTCCATCACTCATTACACTCTGCTTATTCACTGCTAACAGTGAATCCACTTCCCTCTGGTAACCTGGTGTAACACCCACAAAAAGCCCATTCTTACACAATCAAACACATTTTATAAGAATTGCAATTTTCTCTTGATTTGTAACATATGTCCTGGATTGCTAGATAAAGAGCATACACAGGTCTGAACCAATGAGCTTATGAGCTGAGCAGAAAATAAATAGGAACGATTACACAAGATTTGCAAATGGTACCAAGTGCCAGGAATGTTGTGGCATGGGTAGAGCAAATACAGGGGGAGGAGGCTGGGATGGAGGGATGTTAAGGTAGACTTGCCCAGCAGCAGTAGGATCTTCTTCCAGCGCACACACACCTCCCGACGAGCATATCTCAGTGCGTGAATATCGTAGTTCAGCTTCTCCCACTCCTAACACACACAGAATGCAGAACAGTACCACAAGTTTATAAGCTAACTTGCTCATCCAAAAAAAAAAATAAAAAATTCTAATTCTCAGTGAAAGGAAAGGAATTAATCCAGGCATTTAAGGCATGCGCTGTAGCTTTACTGCAGCATTATTGGGTTAACTTGAATTAGATTTAATTAAATAGTAAATGAATAGTGAATCATGTGCTCTTCAACTTGCAAATGAAAAGCAAGCCAGCTTGCACTAGAGGCTTACTGCTAATTAACCACTTAAAACAGTCAAGGCAATTATAAAAAAATATATTAGCAAAAATATATTAGCTATATGGCCAAAGGTTTGTTGACACCTAACCATCACACTCATATGTGGGTCTTACCAAAACTTTGGTTCCAACTTTAGTTGGAAGCACTAAATTGTATCGGATGTCTCTGTATGCTGTAGTATTACAATTCCCCTTCACTGGAACTAAGGGGCTCAAACATGGTCCAGCATAACAATGCCCCTGTGCACAAACCAAACTCTATGAAGACATGGTTTGCCAAGGCTATGTGAAAGAACTCGAGTGGCCTGCACAGAGCCTTGACCTCAACCCCAATGAACACCTTTGGGATGAACTGGAACGCTGACCTGCACCCCAGGCCTCCTCGCCCGAAATCACTACCTGACCTCGCTAATGCTCTTGTGGCTGAATGATCACAAATCCCCACAGCCACAAAACTCTACTGGAAATCCTTCCTAGAAGAGTGGAGGTTATTATAACAGCAAAGGGGGGGACTAAACCTGGAATGGGATGTTCAAAAGGCACATACTTTTGTATACTTTTCGGGTGTCCACTTTTGGCCACATAGTATAATAACAGAAATGTACAAATATAGCAATGGCAAAATGCAAGCTATTCGTCTCTATCAGCCAACACTGCAGTAAAAGGCATGCCACTAAATGTGTTAGTGTAAAACTTAAGTAATGAAAGAGACCCTTATCCTGGCTGACTTGATGATTGCATTAGGGAGTGCAAGAGGAGAAGGATAGAAAAGGGTGGAACTGAGCAAGCACTGTGAATATATTAGCTTGGTTCTTTGTGCTACATGTTACATACAATCATCTAGCTGCATTTACCAAAAAAATTCTTACAAATACTATCACATCAACTGATGAAGTATAGGAGGGTCTCTGTTTATTAGAAATGCAATATTCAGACACAATGATGATATTCAGGCACTCAAAACAAACCTTTCAAAAACAAAAAAAAAAAATCACATTTTTAGACAAAGAGTATGAGCATACATGTCCCTCACCTCAGTGTCTTTATCCACCTGGTTCCTCATCATGATAAAAGTCTGTAGCTCCTGGTCCGACTCCCCTCCTGTGATGGAGGTGGAGGTGTAAGGAAGTCTCCACGGCTTCCACTCTTGCCCCAATTCTGACATGCACACGTCCCTTTCACTTGACACACTAGCCTTACTCCAGGACTGGGAACTGGCAAGGACAATCAAGCATGCATGAGTTCCTAAATTAAGGTGAGGAGACCTCAATTACTGATGACACAGTTCAGATGGTTTTGAACAAGACATTTTCAGATAGAAACGGGTTTACAGTTTTTTTGTTGTTAATGAAGTACTTTGAATAAGCTTAAGATTTTAACAAACTCGAACAACTGTCCAATCATGTAAGTTAATTTAACTGAAAGTATGTTATTACTAAAATCATTCACTGTTTAATCAATAAGATAGTATAATTCACTCATAAAAATGATTCAAATTATTATCACTTACCATAATATAGTATTCTGCTCTTCTTTTTCATCAGGGTGACAACAGGAAGTATAAAATGCACCCATTTGTGCTACAAGGATTTCCAGTGCATTCTATTACACAATCATCACATTATAGATATCTTTCTCATCTTCGCAAAACAAATAGTTCTTCCAGTACTGACCCATGTCTACATTCCGTTAAAAAATACCCGAACTAGCACTGGATCTAGCCGTTAACTTTCAGTGGTACAATCCTTAACTTGATAATGAGTGTCTCCTTCCATGTGACTGCACAGTTTAAACAGCTACTAGACAAATAGCAAGCAGGAAGGTCTAAAAAAAAAAGAGCATTCAGAGCTGTTTATACTGTATCTATTTACACCACCATGAGGACATTATTAGATTATTTGAGATAACTATTAATTTAGAGATGTATTGTATTAGCTTACAAGCCTAGCCGTTCAATTGAATTACTGAGATTTTACAGCTGACCACATTATTTTTCAGGAACAACCACAACTGCCGCTGTAATTGTTAGGGCAGAAAGAATGTTCTCTGCTTTATGAGCCTAATAAACACAGCGAGTAACTCTTGAGACAAACATGCATACCATGATTTCAGTCAAGCCAGAATGTGTGTAATGGCACCAGTTTCAGTAAACAAAGCATAATTTTTACTTAGAATTTATTAAGAATATGATGTAGGAAAAATGACAAGATTTAGAAAATGCAGTCATGTTGAGTGGACTGAAATGGTTACTATATGGAGAAAATCAGTGGTGCTGAGACTCCAGGTTTGAGAGAAGAGCTATGCTAGGCATGTAGGGATTGATCCCCAGGGTGTACTGTCGAGCCGTACCACTGTCACACACCAGATGGCCTCCGGACTGTCTCCTGGAGTTTTTCCTGTGTAGGAGCAGAGTGGCATTTAGCACGTCTTCAAAACAGAGAATACAATGTACTCTAACTGATGATTTGTTGAGAATGTTGAGAAAACGGTGAGAGGATGAGTTAAATGGTGTCCAGTGAGTGTGAGGCAGTGTGTGACCTGGCTGAGCATGGTGGCAGGGCTATGATGCGTGGCCTGGCTGTCAGAACCAGCTCCCCCAGAAAAGCCTCCGTCACTAGGTTTTGCAGAGTATTGAGCAGAATCTCCTCAATCAGATCCCCAAACTCTGCACTTCTGCAGAGGGAGACATGGAGAACGGGAAATGGGGAATGAGATACAGATAAAACTGCCAATATATAAAATATATAAAGACAGATTCTCACAGGGTTTGAACATATAGTACTGTAGAACTACATAGGGTGTAGTTATTACAATCCTGTAGAGCAGTGTTTCTCAATCCTGTTTTTTGGTTGCTATTTCACACAGCAAATAAAATCCATAATTATTTGAAATAGCTAACCCAGCCAGACAGGTGACTCCTGGCTCAATACGTTAGGGTTAGATTTGGGGTTAGGATTAGGGTTAGGGTTAGAGTTAGCCCTAGCATTAACCATAACTCTAACCCTAGCACATATAAAAAGTGATGTAACTCCTACACCTTTCTAAATACCCTCATGTATTGTAAATATTATTACTTAATGTCAACTCCGATATACTATGCTAGACAGTTAAAATAACAATTACTTTGTTGATGTCCAAATATTTATGGACCTGACTATAATTCTTATCGGTAAGTGCAAACATACATGAATACTTTTATAAAGAGAAAAATGAAGAAACCGAATTCATTGCATATTTCAGCAACCCAAAAGAAAGGCTGTGGGAAAAGTAGTTTAAGGACATGCTTGAACGCAAGGCAAAACTCCCTAATTTCACTGGATTTTTGCACAACGTTGCTTTGATGAAGTGCCGTGTTTCTGCAACACTATAAAGAAATGAGCCAGTGGCAAAGTAGCACACAGCGATGCAGTTTCAGACACAGCTGAGACATTAATGTGCTGAGTAGTGTTTGCAATGTAATTTACACAGTTATGCACTACTGTGCTGGATGAATCCATAGCATTATAAGACAAATAGCTAAATAAAAAAATATTACTAAATAAAATAATACTAAATAATATGGATAAATAAAATAATGGTAACTGAGGTAATGTCCTCATATTGATCTTTTAGTAGAATGAGCGCTCTCCATCACTTTCAGAGATGGATTTGATTCAATTTTTGTTGTGATAGGTAGGCAGCAATTTGTATGGAATCAGTACAGTGTGGAATCCAAACAGAGGTAGAATGTGGGCAAACATGACACTGAATGTGTTTAACACAACTCACCTGCGAATGCTTTCCTGCACCTGCTCGCTGAGCTTGGGGTTCAGCTCCTGACATGGTTGTGGTTCACACTCACCCTCAGACTGTGTGTGAGTGTGTGCCACAGTGCCAGTACTCTCCATGTGATGTGTAGATGGTCTCGAGTCAGTGAAACAGACTGTGTCTTTTGAGTATGGTGTCTCGGTGGGAGTAGCGGGCAGAATGGGGGAAGCAGGACGAAGCTGGGTGAAGTAGGGCACCGGCTCAGTAGAGGTGTTCCGCAATTCCTGCTGGAACTCAGGGTCATCCAAGAGACTTCTGTGAGTGAAATCATGCTTTGTTTAATATTTTATTTTCACAATATTGTCTAAGGAGATAAATGAGGTGGTGCATACCTGAGCAAAGAGGTGAGGGGGTGTGTGAGAATGTCTCTCTCCGGGCCATGGGTGAGAGGAGGCATGTTTGTTGAAAGGAGCTGACTCTCAGTTGATCCAGACTGAGGAAGTTTTGATGGTACAGGTCTGGAGAGACATTTGGACAATCATACATGCAGAACCACTTTTTTTTATTTTACTTTTATTAGTAGTCTCTAACTAGTCTTATTAAGAAGTCACAGAAAGTGATATACTGTATTCAACTGCACTGAACACATTTCTTTATGCATACAGTGCACACCTGTAGATGTGATGCTTGCTGAACTGAGGAGGGAATTGTGCCTGGTACTCTAACAGGGAGTGCGAGCGTGCCGTGACACCCAGGTGGAGCAGTTTTGGGCGAGGTGGTTCTGGTTGTCTCTTTCCCATTTCCTCCTGAGCTTTCTTCCCTGCACTGGCAGTGGGCTCTCCAAGTGCAGCATCACTGCTACTGCGGATGGGTGGCAGCGCCTATAACGTATTGTTATATAGATTATTAGTTACTGTGTTCCAGCAACAAATCAAAAGATAAAACTTTGTAATACACAAGAACCACATGAAGTATAGCAGTACTGCTTTACCTTGAATTTCCGGGTTTCAGTGGAGGCTTTCTTTTGGGCTGCTGTTCCTCCCTGAGTGAGAAAGAGACTATTTCATGAAGTAAACAATAAGGAGACAACACAACTATACTGTGAACGTGTTAATGTATTTGATGTATTGAGGGTTGGAGCAGGACCTGAGTGGGTTTATTCCGAAGGTTTGTCTGTATCAGGCCTTTCTCTGTTATGGTGAATTCATGTTTTTCTCTCTCTTTCTCCTCCTCCCATTGCTGTAGGTCTAACTGGTAACAAGCGAAAGCTGCCTCTGGAGTGATCTGGCAAGAACAGGAATTAAAATTTTTACTAGCATCACTATCTTTGATTAAAAAAACACGGTGGTGGTGGGGGCTGGCAGTGTTTGATAATTTACATTTACACAACCATGAAAATAGAGTATATATGCAATAAAATGTGTGCACATGTGTGTGTGTGTGTGTGTGTGTGTGTGTGTGTGTGTGTGTGTGTGAGAGAGAGAGAGAGAGAGCGAGAGAGAGAGAGAGAGAGAAATCTCACTTCACAGATGAGATCTTGCTGGTAGAACATGGGGCTGCTTGAGGTATAAATAGTGAGGATGCAGAGAACACTCTCCTCTGCAGCCAGAGATCCACTAACTGGATGAATCTGTACTGCCTACCGAGATGGAAATACACGCATACACTTTCAGCCACACTAAACTGAATATACAGTTCACTGTCTTAAATACATTTTGATAAATGCTTATGGTTGAAATTAGTTTCAAAGTCATATAAATAATGCTATGGAATTAATGTTTATACCCATGTAAAAATGTATTTCTGAATCAAAATGAATTTTAAATAAGTAGTTTAACTTAAAATTGTTTCCCCAAACATGTAGCTTTCATTCAGAACTCAAGCAATGCAGTGAGGAGCTCTGCTTATTTGACAACTTTAAGAAAAGCCTCCTGGATTATGCTTCCTCATGAGGCTTTTTGAGAAAATGCAAAGCTTCATCAGGAACACTATTAAATATAAACTAATACCACTTTTCCCGCTCACTGCATGTGTTATTTCACAGTGTTAATGTGTTCATTATTGCTCTAAATTGTAGAAAATAGTAAATATGAAGACGTTCTATGAGCAGAGATATACAAACATTTGACTGGTAGTGCGCGTTCACAAACACCCATCTAATATCAAATAAGCACTCACATATGAAGGTAACAAATAAACAAACATACAGTATGTGCTTGTACTGTATTTCTGCAAGTCGCTCTGGATAAGGGGGTATGCTCAATGCACTAAATGTAAATTGTAAATATATGCAGTTCCCATTTCACACACCTGCTTGCCGTCTTGTTCCTTCAGTTTCCATGAGTAGAGGACTCGGTCAGTGTGAGAGACATTGGTCAGAAACAGAATACGTGTGCTCCGAGAGCAGACTGGAATGTCACCAAAAGACACTCTCTCCTCTGACAGGAACACCATCTTCACGCACAAGTGGGAAAAAATATTGCATTTTAAAAAGTCATAGAATATTTAAATCTAGAAATATAGTGTAAAGTCCAAACACAATCATGACACTGTACAGGGAAAACACAAGCCACCACATATGCTGTAACTATTTTTGGCTCAACTCCACTATTCTGGATGTTTCTCTATCACCTACCTGTCCGGGTAAGGGCACTTTCTGAGTGCAGGGCACAGTGAGATGTCCGTCATGAAGTTGAAGAGGCACAGAGTCTCTCTTGTCAAAGCCACAGCCCTCAAATGTCATCAGCACACTGTCTCCCTCCAGCACATGAATAGGGATGTCCACCTAATACATGTGGGTAAAACAGGGACTTTGAAATTCCTTGTTTTCTTCCTTTGTTTTTTTCTTTCTTTCTTTTTTTTTAAATCACATCAGTTGAATTTAAGTTTGATTGTAAGTCATGGTGTAAACTCTGCCCTAAATCATATGTCGAGAGTGAGTTTTATAATAGCTGTGTGCCCTATTTTTCAGTTGCATATTTTCATAACCTGCTTCTCTGAGTGATGTTTTTCATCCAGAAACACTCAATATGCAGTTAGGTAGTTAACAATCCTTCCTTTTAGCATTACATATTTATGTTTAAATAAGCTAAATCTGCCACGTAGTAGTCATAATGAATTTCATAAGATATTCCTAATGGATGGTATGGACTCGATATGTGTTTGTTCTGTTCTGCTGCTTGTGGGTTTTGTCAACAAATTGAACAACAAATTAGCAACAAACAATAGCTACAACAGTGAAGGGACAGCAAACATTATCTGCATTTGAATACTCTGAATGACAGAAAATGATAACATAACATGTTTACTTTTTTGTCTTTACATCCACTAATGTGGGTATAAGTTTTAGGTTAGAACGTTGTTGAAACATTGTTAATTGTTGCATCGTACTCGTTCATAAACTCGCTGATGATCTGTTCATTTAGATATTAGTTTTTGTTCAGAATGGAATACAGTCTGGGTCAAACAGTATGTACATCTGTATGTGTGTAGGAATTACTGAAGGGACTAACACTGTATGTTTTAGCCTCCAGAGGAGAGAAGATCCACTCCAGCATGGCAGTGCATCCAGGCTGCACGTCTCCCTCTGGGTTCAGGCACTGCAGGACAGGATGATTAAAGTTCTCATCCTGTAGTTCCTGCAGCGGCAAAGTGTCCACACAGTACCTCAATGGCTGAGCCCCTCCATTATACAGCTCATATACCTACACACACACACACACACACACACACACACACACACACACACACACACACACACACACACACAGTTAGCATTAAATACAAACTCACAAATGTGTTATAAAAACTGATGTGGTCTAGTTTATTTACAACTTAATAACATACCTTGAAAGAAAAATAAATCATATAAATTTGTTTTTAGAATTTCCTAATCAGGGGTGGATTTCCCAGAACATTAAGGCTAAGTACTTTGTTATTTTGTTTGTAAGAACTTTCTTTAATTAACGAGTGTTATCCGAAACCCTTCGTAACTAACGTAGTATCTAAACTCGTTCGTAAATTAGTGAGAAACCTGACCTATTTGTTATTCACTCAGTACTTCATTATTCGAAGCTTGTGTGCAGTTCTACCTCAAAAAGACAAAGGACACTAATTTCTATACAAAAATCCTTCAGGTAGATAGGGAGTGTGATCCATTGCCCTGGCGTTAACTTTATTAACAAGGTTGTTTGCGGCTCAGTGTTGCAGTGGGCCACATGGACACTTCGCAACATCAGTGCCTTAGATTCAAACCTCCTGTTGGGTAACTGACTGTGTGGGGTTGCACATCACTTTGATTAATCATGTTAGCTGTACAGAAACAAATGAAGCAAACTGCATTTAAAACTGTGATCATGTAAATCAATTCATTCAGTGTAAGAGAAGAATTTACAGTCATGGAGAAAAAAGAAAGTAGACCCTCCTAATATCAGGGCCTAAATTACCATTTACCAACTTCTGTAAACAAACAAAACCTCGGGTGACAATAATCGACGTACATAATTGATTCAAGTAAATTCAGTTCACTTTTTTGGTGTATCTTTTGTACTCGCTTTCACTGTTGTTCTGTACACTGAAAAAAGTTCATTGTATTTACTTGATTCAAATGTGTAAATTGGTTCCCCTTGAATGAATTGTTTTTGTTCAGCCAATGTGATTTGCTTGTGTACATCCAAAGCCCTGGAATAAAATTAAACTCCCGAAGCTGCCCCAGCTCAGGATTGAACCTAAGAAGTTATACGACAGCAATGTTATCTACTACACTACCCTGCCAGGCATTAATTAGCCAGTTTAATACTAGTCAGTGTCAACATATTCCCATCTTTTCCATGTAGCTCTTCCAGACAACCATAATTTCTGTCGTAAATTGTTAATTTATAATCAGTAAACAGCAGAAACAGACAGATTGACAGTATATATAAATAGTGTATTTATAATTATTCATTTCAATAAATTAAATTGTTGATTTATAAATACGCTATTTATAAATACTGTCAATTGGTGTCTGTTTCTGCTGTTTAAGTCACTGATTTATCTATTAAATTTACTTCCAGACTGTGAATCATTTTTTTTTTGACTATCGACTCGTGTGGCTTTTCGCCAGAGTCGGCCTGGGCGGAGCCAACAAAGAACTACTATTAAATTAAATTTCTTTCTTTTATGAGGTGAAAATGTAATTGTGAAGAAGGGAAAATGTGATTGTGATTCTCCAATTTTGAAAATACTTGAATTGTATTTATACATACAGTACATTATATATACAGTACTGGCAAACTAATTCATACAAATTTTGTTGCAGATGTTTATTTTATGACTTCTCTATTACTGAATCAGTACATAAATCTTCAAATATTACTTTTCCAACAAAAAAAATGTAACATTACAGAAAAATGTTAGTATGTCAATAAAGAAAGCAACAATAATATAGTAGACCAGTTTGCAGACAAAAACCATAATGAAGGCTATCAGATTTTATCTGCAAAAACAGAGGCAAGTGTGAAATGAGTCTCCGTAAGAACTGTGGCAGATTCTCCAAGTAGCTCAGAAAAACATACTAGACAATTTCTTTATAAAACTACACTGATGTCACATCAAATATTGACTTTGTTCACTTCTTTACTGTTTACTGCTCTTTGTATTATTTTTTATGTAGAAACATTTCATAATTTTTGAAGGCATCTTTGCTCTACAGCATTTTGTTGGATGTGCCTAAGACTTTTGCAGTGTACTGTATGTATGAATATTTGTTCATTTCATCTCTCTCATTTCATACAAAAACTGTAGAAATGGTTAGCTCCTTTCTTCTACTATACAATGTAGAAGATGCTCTAGGGGAAAAATAGATAGTAGAATTTTCAAATGTACATTTCTGTGCATAATAATGACTTGAAACACATTTTGAAACATCAAATGAAATCAATATCGAATTAAATTCTGTTAACCTGAACATTTTCCTGTGTAAGCAGAGGTGGGTAGTAACGAATTACATTTACTTCGTTACATTTACTTGAGTAATTTTTTTTGGGTAACTTGTACTTTTAGAGTATATTTAAAGATGTGTACTTTTAGATGTGCTACATTTGGCGGCGTTCCTTCCGTTACTGTCACATGGTCATAAATATGAGATTTTTAAAAATAATTAGTTTATATGACTCGTTCGCAAGTCTCGCGAGACGCTGGAGAGGCTGCTTCGCATCTCCCACTTACGTTTAGCGCGCGTTTATTTGGAAGATGATGGCTGAAGCAGAGGAATATGTGTGCGGAGGCAGATCACCCGTGGCCTCAAGTTCAGTCTATGTTTTCACTCCAAGATGTCAAAAAGAATAGTTTCATAATGCGATGCATGCTGTGTGCACCAAAACGAACAGCGTACGAGAATTCCAGCTCCAACCTGAAAAAACAGGTAGCGGTAAGTGTCAAAATGATGCCTATTTGAAGCCTATTAATGGTAATTTGGTAACTATGGGCACTTTGACCTTATTGTTATACCACATTTCACACACTGTCCGAATGTTTTTCCTCATATGCGCTCTCGTACAAGCAATGACAAATATCTTGTGAACCCTACAAACAACACACGTTCATGAACAAATGTTCATTCTAAACGTCTGCACATTTTCATATCCATTTTCCACAAAACTAAATAAACTGAACAGCATACTGTGACGTCTTGCATTTGTACACAAATCCGGGTGCCTCACTAAAGTGTAGAACATACATACAAAATAAAAACGGGATTGTGTTTTATTTTATTCCTACCTAAAGAATGCATGTACTTATAAAATGTAAGAGTAAAGTATGTTTTTAAAGGAACTGCTCTTAAAAGGAAGAGCTGGTTAGCCCAGCACATTATTCATTCACACCGTTTAACCATTAATCACATAAAACTATATATATATATATATATATATATATATATATATATATATATATATATATATATATATATATATATATATATATATATATATATACACTGCCCTCCAAAAGTTTGGAAACGCCTGAACAAAATAGGGTTTTTGGGCAATATCAGCATAAATCCTCTTTAGTTAGTGACCATTTTGCATTGATAATAAGGGACAACA
>CM040979.1:20454645-20486154 GCA_022985145.1 Pangasius djambal
AATAGCTTGTACTGAGTGAAAATTTATTGAGTGTTGACAGTTTTTCATTCAGAACCTGATGTAGGATTTATTGCATAAATACGTATATCTGGGGTTTGACAAAATCCTGAACAACTTTAGCCCTATATAGAATTAGGCACTGGTGGTTCAGTGATTTAGGCTTTGTGAGTTCAAATCCCAGTACCACCAAGCGGCCACTGTTCATGAACAAAACCCTTAACCCTCAACTGCCCAGTTGTATCCTCAACTGTATGCTGTTTTACCTAAAAGCATCAGCCAAATGAATTAATGTAAATGGTATATTTGCTAAACTCACACAGTCCTTTTAGTAACATTGTGCACTTGTTCTCTCCTTCCTTCCCGAATGTGCAGGAGGCCTCTGTCTGGTACACCAGCGCTTGCTGTGGTTTGAAAGTTACAGAAACCCTGCGCTGCTCTCCTGGCTCCAGAACCCCGCTCAGCGGAGAGAGCTCGAATGGTGGCTCCACCACCCACTGGAAACAAGTCTGCAGCTTACTAACAGACAAGAACAGGTAAGCCAAATTGATTATTGTTTTTTTCTTTTTTGCTTAGATTATTAAATTGCCTATTTTAAAAAAAGTAGTAGTCCTAAACTACTACTGTTTGGAGATTAAGACCTACTCAACTTAATTTCTACCACATCAAATATCGCAGATGTTCACCTGATGGTATGAAATTACCATGACATGCCAAGAAATTGTTCTTCTAAAAATTCCATCTGAGGTCTCCATACCTGGTATTGCGGAAGAGGAAGCTGGTCTTTGTGCTGTGTTGGACGGCACACGATGGAAGCTGCACTGAATCAGGAAGCTCCAATGCATGATGTAGCATCACTGCACACAGTTTCACTAGAAATGTCCCCTCCTTACACCGGAACTCAATACTGTCCACATGCTCACACTGCGGAGGAAATGTAAAAGGGCAGAGGAGCAATTAATGGACAAAAGTACATGATTTCTGTACAAATGAATAGGCTACATAAAATAGACCATATATGCAATATATGCAATAATTCCATATTATTTTTTAAATAAAACTGTGTGTACAAGGAAACCATAATATAAAACAGGAGAAAAGTGAACAGAATATATTCAGTCTGGATGCAGTACCTCCTGAAGGGGATGGAAAGTGATTGGCAGAGAAAAAGATGTCCCAGGACTAAGAATGATGGTCTGAGGAAAAAGTGTGGTAAAGACTTTGGACACAGGTGGTCTGAAATAGAAACAAGTGATATATAAATAAATGGACAATATGCTGTTTCACTAGAAAATTTGTGTACTTTGCTTAACTTTTACCACATCTACAACAGACAATTTACATATCCATTTCACATATTTTCACATATAAACATCTCCATACTAATGTGAAATCACCTAGGTAAAGACCTGTGTCCTCTATGTTACCCAGAATCTCACCTGAAACTGAGTTTCTGAAGTTTTTCATGCACATTTTTCAGAGTAAGTGACTTGGTATATTGTCTTCCGAGCTCCCAGCCCTCCCAGACTAGCTCAGCCAAGGTCTCCACTCCCAAGAAACAGCTGGGTCTGGATGCTTTTTTCGGAGACCCCCTGGATCGTCGCAGACCAGAAACCTGCAACATCAAGCAACTCTAAACACCTTAGGTTTATGTGAATGTAATATTACAGTTGAGATATACACTGATCAGCCATAACATTAAAACCACTGACAGATGACGTGAATAACATTGATTATCTCATTAAAGTGGCACCTGCCAAGGGGTGGGATATATTAGTCAGTTCTCGAAGTTGATGTGTTGGAAGCAGGAAAAATGGGCAAGCGTAAGGATCTAAGCAATTTTGACAAGGGCCAAAGTTTGATGGCTAGATGACTGGGTCAGAGCATCTCCAGAACTACAATGGGCACGTGAGCATCAGAACTCGACCATGGAGCAATGAAAATGGACTGATGAATCACATTTTCTTTTACATCATGTGGACAGCCAGGTGTGTGTGCATCGCCTACCTAGGGAAGAGAGGGCACCAGGATGCACTATGGGAAGAAGGCAATGTTCTGCTGGGAAACCTCGGGACCTGGCATTCCTCACATGGATGTTACGTACCACCTACCTAAATATCGCTGCAGACCAAGTATACTCCTTCATTGCAACGGTATTCCCTAATGGCACTGGCCTCTTTCAGCAGGATAATGCACCCTGCCACACTGCAAAAATTGTTCAGGAACAGTTTGAAGAAGATGACAAAGAGTTGAAGGTGTTGACTTGGACTCCAAATTCCCCAGATCTCAATCTGATTGAGCATCTGTGGGATGTGTTGGACAAACAAGTCCGATCCACGGAGGCCCCACCTCGCAACTTACAGGACTTAAAGGATCTGCTGCTAATGTCTTAGTGCCAGATACCGCAGCACACCTTCAGAGGTCTGGTGGAGTCCATGTCTCGATGGAGAGCTGTTTTGGTGGCACAAGTGGGACCTACACAATATCAGGTAGGTGATTTTAAAGTTATGGCTGATCGGTGTAAATCCAACTAGAAATAACAGTGCTAACCGTGACCTAAATGTCAGCCTGTTCATTTGAAAGTAGGGCACACACTATCTGTTCTGTAGGTGTCACAAAGGTCACTAGAGGGCAGTATATCCCAAATAGAGTAATGCAAACAGATTCAAGCTTGTTGCATGGGGTCATACCTGCTGTGTTACTGAACCAGGGAATTGCAATGACAGGTAAATATTCTGGCTAAGCATATAATGTGATCAATACCACGAGACATCTACTAATAAATGGTATAAACAATATACTGAAGCATGTTGTTGCCATTTCAAAACTATTCCATAGTACCATAAGTCTTTTAAGGTTTCTTTTTTTAATGAGAGCACAACATGAACCATTTTAAATAAAAACAATCCCATAATTCATTTAACTGGATGAGAACTCCATTCTCTCAATGACTGTATATATGATATGTAAATATAGCATTTATACAGCCATTTGTTCCATGAATTTCGGAAAAATACAGCTGCCAGAACTTCCACTCAGACTGCTCCAACTGATGAATGACTCTTCAGGAATGAAGCACTTTCTGAGACACTGTACTGTGACCACAATAAAAGTGAGACAATTATACAAATATCATAATACAAAATATATGCAAATTTAACACTAGCACATGCTTATTATTTATAGATTACAGTATCTTATGTTTTATAATAATGTAGGGCAAGGGTGATGCGATTATTATAATATGGATATTACAATATACTGTATTAAAAATCACTTTTCTGAGTATATCATGCTTGCTTTTATAACTCTACTGTTGTTCACTACAACGAGTAACTAACTGGATGTTAAAATCTATTTTTGTACCAATCATAGCCAATCATAGCCTTTTATTTCAGGAAATACTTTCATTTTTAAATGACGAATTTAAAAACATCTCGGAACTTCCTAGTTTTTATATTGTGACTATGCTGTTTTGTTTGTGTTTAGTCAGAAAACCTAAACATTGTGATACATATTATCACAATTCATAACTCATATTATCTTGACACTAAATAAACTCTACAGTAGTTAACTGGTTATATATTTACATAAATGTGTTATCTGAGCAGACTACAACGTGAGCTTCTTACCGTTCTCTGCATGCCATGTCTGTTTTCCCATGGAATCCCAGTGTTCAGAGGGCTCCTCGAAATATTAGCCAGCATTGTAACACGTTCTGAATAAAAAGGTTTAACACATGCAGATCTGTCATTCCATGGGTTTCTCTCACATCTCTAATCAGAGTGCATGTTTATAGACATATCTGAGTACAGTAAATATACTCATTTCAATTCTTCTGAACAGGAACACACTTAGAGTGTTTTTGCAGATTGATGGCAAAAAAATAGATTTTTAGATTCAAGGCTGTAATACAATAAAAGGAGGAACATTTAAAGCTTTTTTTTTTTTTTAGAGTTTTAGAATACTTTCTAAATACACAGGTACTAGAGATAAAAAGCTAATAAATTAAATGCACTCACTTCAAACCAGAAAGACAATTATTTTACATTTGTTTTGCAAAACAAACCTAATAAAAAAGTGGGTTTTTTGGCCATTATTTAACAGGAATCTTCTTTTATAATGAAGCGATACTGAAATCGAAACTTACACTCAGTGGCCAGTTGCATTTACCAGCTACACTCAATGGCTATTTCATTTCATCAAGCAAATTTACAATATATGTCACCTTATATAATGGCATATATTTATATAATTGTTCACTGATACACAATTGCTCACTCTAGGCTAGAGGTGTCCAAATGTTTTTCAAAGGGGGCCAGAGTAGACCTCTTATACTATATACAGCTAGGTCCAGAAGTATTTGGACAATGACAGAATTTTGGTGATTTTGCCTTTATACACCACCACAATGGATTTGAAAAAAAAATCAAGGTGTGATCAAAGTGTAGACCTTCAGATTTATTTTAAGAGGTTCCACAAAAATATGGCATTTACCATTTAGGAATTACAGCCATTTTAAGCAAAGTACGTCCATTTTCAGGGGCTCAAAGGTATTTGGGCAGTTGACTGACAAGAAGTTAATTGACCAGGTGCGGTCCATTCCCTATTTACTTCAAGATAAATGAAGCAGATAAAAGGTCTGGAGTATTGAGTTGGCATTTGGCAGCTGTTTGATAGGAGCTACCGATATGAAGTCCAAGGAGATCTCAATGCAAGTGAAGGAGGCCATCATTAGGCTGAAAAACAACATAAATCTATAAGAGAGAGCAAAAACCTTAGGTGTGGCCAAATCAACAGTTGGGTACATTCTTAAAAAGAAAGAAAGCACCGGTGAGCTCAACAACATCGAAAGGCCTGGAAGACCACGGAAGACAACTAAAGTGGATGATCACAGAATCCTTCCCTTGATGAAGAAAAACCACTTCACAACATCAACAGAAGTCAAGAATACTCTGGAGAAGGTAGGCGTATCATTATCAAAATCTACAATCAAGAGACGCCTTCATGAATGTAAATACAGAGGGTCTACAACAAGGTGCAAACCACTGGTAACATTCAAGAACAGGAAAGCCAGATTAGCCTTTGCCAGACAACATCTAAAAAAGCCTCCCATGTTCTGGAATAAGATTCTTAGGACTGATGAAACCAAGATTAACTTGTACCAGAATGATGGGAAGAGAAAAGTATGTGAAAGAAAGGAACAGCTCATGATCCAAAGTATACCACATCATGTGTCAAACATGGTGGAGGAGGTGTTATGGCATGGGCATGTATGGCTGCCAATGGAACTGGTTCACTGGTGTTTATTGATGATGTGACTGCTGACAGAAGTAGCAAGATGAATTCTGAGGTGTATAGGGCTATACTCTCTGCTCACATTCAGCCAAACGCTACAAAACTGATAGGACGCCACTTCACAGTGCAGGTGGATAATGACCCTAAACATACTGCGAAAGCAATTCAAGACTTTCTGAAGACAAAGAAATGGAATATTTCTCAGTCGCCTGATCTCAACCCAATAGAGCTGCTTTTCACTTACTGAAGACAAGACTGAAGGCAGAAAGACCCACAAACAAGCAGCAACTGAAGGTGGCTGCAGTGAAGGCCTGGCAAAGCATCTCCAGGGAGGAAACTCAGAATTTGAGTTTTGAGAACATGGGCTCCAGACTTCAGGCCGTCATTGACTACAAAGGATTTTCATCCAAGTATTAAAATTATGGTTATATTTATAATTATCTCACTTTGTGCAAATACCTTTGAGCCCCTGAATATGGAGGAACTTTGTTGAAAATGGCTGTAATTCCTATAAATGCCATATTTTTGTGGAATCTCTTAAATAAAGCTGAAAGTCTACACTTCACATCTTGATTGTTTTATTTCAAATACTTCCAGACCTAACTGTGTACATACATACATATATATATATATATATATATATATATATATATATATATATATATATATATATATATATATATATATATATATATATATATATATATATATATATATATATATATATATATATATATATATATATATACACATACATATATACACACACACACACACACAAACACACATATATATATATATATATATATATATATATATATAGTACTGTGCAAAAGGCACATGCAAAGAAATGCTGCAGAGCAAAGATGCATTCAAAAAAATGAAACTAAATCTTTCTACATTTAAAAAAATACTATAAAGAGCAGTAAACAGTAATAAATGAAATAAAGTCAATATTTGGGGTGACGATCCTTTGCTTTAAAAAAATAGTTTTATAATAATAAAATAATAAAGTTTTTAATAGTTTTATAAGGAAATGAGCTGTAAGTGTTACTGAGCATCTTGCAGAATAGTTCTTCTGGGGACTTTGACTGTCGACTCGCTTCTTATTTTCGCAGCAAAACCCAGCAGCCTTCATCATGTTTTTTGTCTGAAAAGTGTCTCTTATGTAATCTGCTGCTTTCTTTACTGACAAACATTTTTCTGTAACATTTAATTTGTGCTGGAAAACTATAATACATAGATATTATAGATATAGTAATATAGATAATTAATATAACATAGATAACTAATATATATATATATATATATATATAAAAGAAATGTGTTGCCTGGCTGGGCCACCTGCCATACTTTATAAGACAGAAGCCGAGGGCCAGTTAACATCTGTCTGCAGGCCACATTGGGCCCTGGGACAGACTTTGGACACCCCTGCTGTAGCCCATCTGTTGCTATACACAATTTGTCAGCCCCACTTTTCAGACCATCAAAGAAATGGGACTATCACTGGAGATATTATTTGTGTACTAGAACATTAGATAGAGTGTGTGTGTGTGTGTGTGTGTGTGTGTGTGTGTGTGTGTGTACTGGTATGAGTGTATCAGATGCAGCAGCACTGGTGTGATTTTTAAATACCCTAATGTCAATGCTGAACCGAAAATGTTTCCATTCAGCAGCAGCAATGCTGTGGTTAGAACTGATGCCGGTTAACACTAGATAAAATAAGCTACAGCCTCTATCTGTACACCTATTTTGTGGAAACTGTGTCAATAAATGCACAGAGTTTCACAGCTCAGCAGTGCTTTTGTTCCTGATCCACTTGTACTATCTCCATACACACTACCATATCAGGTTTCCTGCTGTACTGAGAATGATCCAGCACACAAATAATATCTGGTCGGTGGTCCTGTGGTGATCGCTATCTAATCATAGATGGAGTAGAGGGAGGCTGACAAACAGTGCATAGTAACAGACGAGCTACAGTCAGTAACTGTATACTAGGTGTGTAAAGATCGGAAAGACTTGGATCGATGTACCAATTTAACTGGCAATGATTGAAATGAAATGTGGCAAACCCTATTATTATCAACAACAATAACAACAACAACGAAAAGTACAGACTGTCTTGTAAAAATTCAATTCATATTTTAAACCGATGTGTAAATAGACTAGCAAGGTGATTTGCCAATAACTCTGAAAATTAAAGTAATCCTTCTCTACACCATCATCACTCATGATTTAATGGCAGGCTTACCCCAGATTCACAAAAACATTGTCACATATCAACCAGAGGCTACTAAATAATACTATATCGAATCGTAGCAGATTCAGCAGTATCGTGAAATATGGAATCGTTTCATTATGAAGCACATTGTATCGTATCGTGTGAACGCCTGAGGTTACAGAGTGACCAGTATGGTGGGTTTCTCTATATCTGATACATAGATAGATATTTTACTGTAAAAATGGCTAATGAGTTTAAGTTCTCTCTCTCTCTCTCTCTCTCTCTCTCTCTCTCTCTCTCTCACTCATACACACACACAGAAAAGGACGTTTTTAAAGGTGTGTGGTGACATTTACATTAGACAGTTAGTTTCATAGTTAAGTTGCTTAGTATTTTTAAAGTCCTGTGTTTATAAGTTATTAGTAGTTATCTACAGTTAACTAGTTAGCTACTTATAAATTATGCCTCTTGATTAACTAGCACTGTTCCTATCTAGCGACTACTAACACAAACAGTTTTCACAAACCTCGCGATAAATTGCGGTAGTTTTTTTTTTTTTATCTTACCCCATTCACAGGTATTATTTTGTCAACAGTGCAGTAATTATGCTGCTGTGTTACAGCTGTTGCTAGCTTGTTTGACACACGCGAGCAGTACAGCGTTGTGTATGCGCTCCATGGCAACGACAGAAACCGACGAGGGACAATTTCACTTTGAACGCGATTCAAATTTGAGTGTGTACTAATTCCACAAAATGCTAGTGAGAATTGTTTCTTGGCATTTATGGAAGGACTATCTGTTTCTTCTGACTTGGCAAGACAAGGCGTCCTCTCCAATGAAATGCATTTAATCCTTCTAAATACAAAAGGCTTTTCATTTTGACGAAGACAGACTGCTGCATTTCTGCCTGCTCTCATGTTTATGCAACAGTCTAGTGCACCACACACACACACACACACACACACACACACACCATAAAGTTCCTCTTTTGTTCCCCAGGAGCATTTGTTTTCCACAAATTAAATTGGACTGTGACATCAGCACAAGGAGCTGATTATTTTACTTCCTCTTCATTAACTTAATTATTTGTCCATCAGTAAACCTGCCTGAGTAACTCATATTTGAAAGGCATGGCCATAAATAATGAGCAGATTGCTCATAATGCAGCGCAGATTCTCCAGCGCTTTAATCACCATCTTTGTCAGGTGGAGGTTAAACAGGAGAAAAGGGAGGGCCTGTGGAAAGAGGAACAAATAACTTTGCCTGCTGCTTTACAGTCATGATCATTTACAGCACTGAATCATCAGGGCTGTGCTCCTTGTGCCAAACACACATTTATACCTCAATACATAATGCACACAGTTATGCACACAGGGCGAAATGTTTATCTAAAGGAGAAATTATAGCCACAATGTAAACAGTCTAATTTTTACAGTTTATTTTTTTTTTTTGCTTTTAATTTAACAGAGACATTTTCTTTACTGTGAATTTTCACTGTGTACATTTTACCATGAATAAATTAGATATAATCTATAATACTTAAATACCATTAAGGACAACACCACCAATAACAAACATGACAAAGACTAATGACTAAATAACACATCGCTCCGCTTTTTTTGCTCCTGTTTCTCAATAATTGGTGAGGATTCTGCTGTGTTATTCAGTCAATGGATTCTGAGAAAAATGCTGTGTAACAAAAGCTTTGCATCACACAGTAACCCTCCGTTCACACTGAGCACAGTGTAGTTCAAAGCTACACGTGTTTTTGTTCACGTGTGTGTACAGATCAATGTACAAAAGTAAGCATCTGGATTGCATGCAGTAGAAATTTTGGTTCTACTACTCAAACACAGGTTGCATATCCCAAAATACTCACCCGAACACAGAGGACAAAGACATTTTTACAGAGAGAAACATTCCTACTTGGGACAAGACAGCAGTTTATAAGTTAAAGGCTGCCACATAGATAAATAAGAGATAGAGATTTTGGTGCATGGCTTCAGTCTTTGCAAGTACAAAGTCTCTGATGAAGGCTATGGATGCCGCAAGCTGTTGGACTACACAGTGGGTAAATAACTCATAATTACACTGCATCTTCATAGCCCTACTCCAATCTTCCGGTCAGCTCCAATCTCTTCCAGGTCGTCGTCCGAGTAAGAGCTGTGAGAGCTGTAGCTCAACTCGGAGCTGTGCTGGAGAAAGTCTGAGGAGTGAGGCAGGCCAACACTGCCGTTTAGAGCACCACCGAAGCCTTCATCTTCGTCCTCTTCCTCCTCTGCTTCCAGCTCCTCATCGTCGTCCTGTGTGCTGCAGCGGCGAGGGTCTCCGGGTTTGCTGGAGCGTTTCGCCTGCTGATTGCCATCAGCCTCCAGCTGTGCTGCCTGCTCTTTGGCTTTTCGGCTGCGCTTCCATTTCATCCGTCGGTTTTGGAACCAGATTTTCACCTGTGATTTAATGTGACAACTTCAGTCATGGTTTAGGACTCAGTATCAATGCATCAGGCAAAAAGTCTTCAATTGCAAAAGAACAGGTTTCAGCATCAAATGTGATCATTAATTTATAATATTTACACTCTCAGAAGAAAAAGTCAATTTTGCTCCTGTACCTTTTCTTGTCACTGGGGTGGTACCCTTTTTGTACCTGTAGTATGTACTTTTACGTGAATGTAGTTTAGCTTTAAAAATGATTTAAAATACGTACTTGCCCATGGAATTGAAAGGTACACTTCATGCACCTTTGCAGGAAAAAGATACACACTAAAGCTACAAATAACGTATCCTTCATGGTATCACCCCAGTGCCAATGCTTTTTCTGAAAGTGTATATTATAGGGCAAAAGAAGTCGTCTCATGATTCAAATGTATAGTGTAGTGCAAAAGAACAAATCATACTTTTATCTGTTTCAGATTAAATAAATGAAATACCCCACAGTGCAGTTCCCTAACTCACTTGCGTTTCAGTCAGCATTAGCGAAGTGGCCACTTCAAAGCGTTTGGGTCTCGACAGGTACTTGTTCAGTTTGAACTGGTTTTCCAGCTCCAGTAGTTGCTGACTAGTGAAAGCAGTTCGAGGTCGACGGCATTTTCCCATCAGGCCTGACTGAGGAGAGCCTGTGAGAGAAAGACAGAAAAAACAAAGGCCAGAGGAGAAAGTATGGAGAGAGGGAGAAAGAGAACAAAAATGAATAAGAGACCAATTGTAAAACACAAAAGAGGAAACACACTGACTGCCCCCCTCGTCTCCTTCTATCACTAATGATAACAGCCATACTTCGGTTTATTGTTGATGAGAGGGTCCAGAGATATTGCTTTAGTGGGATAATAAAACACCAGTGAGCACCATTAACTTAATGAAAACTCAATAAATGCTACCAGAAAACTTTATTGACAAAGTACAGAGCGGATTAAGTGTTTCTTTATAGTTTTCTGCCAGACAAAGGCAATTTTAATGGACCTGTCCTTTATGACAAAATGAAAGGACTAAAAATAAAACGCTTACATTATAGTTCAGTTAGCAGTAAACACTGATTCAATTATGGTAGAGAATATTTACAGCTCCAGGAGGTCACAGTGTTGAATTTCATTTAATATATCTCACATAAAATCAATTACTCTTCATATAATATTTTTATTTTCATATTGTGATGGTTTATGGAGGCAGACAGAAAAGTACAAATGAGTCATCTATTGGCACATTACTGGCAATTATTCATTACACTTTCATTATTATTATTACTATTATTATTATTATTATTACTACTACTATTAAAATATACTCAATTTAATGCAGATTGTTTTTATTTCAGCATTATTATTATTATTATTATTATTATTATTATTATTATTAAATAATATTATATTAGTACAATAACAATAATTAAAATAATAATAAAATAAAATAATTATAATAAGTCTGTTCGGTTCAAATTTTTACAATATTTTAATGTAGGTTAACAATTGCTTAGTTTAGTGACAGATATAAAACAACACTTTAATTCGCGGGGAAATAGGATACACAGTTACGTCATTTCCTGATAACTCAAAATTTTCCTGTTAAATAATTAGGGTTACCAAATGTCTACTGCTAAGAAAACTTTACGCGGAAACTTTGCAGAAAACTCTGTATACAACACAGAGCGGAAGTAAGTACAGGAGAATCCCCTGCTGAAAAACTCCTTATATTTACACATTCATGCACAATCTCTCTGCTTTAATAATAATAATAATAATAATAATAATAATAATAATAATAATAAGGACGAGGAAGAGGTAAATGTCTATATATATTTTGTATATATATATATATAATTAAAAATTCATAATAAAATAAAAATAAAGAAAAACTAAAGGTAAACAGAAAGAAGAATACTTTTAATACCATAATCTATTGCCCTTTTTTTCTTGATTGAAATTCACTGTGAGTTCGGTGCACAAAACTCCTTTTAATTTTCATCTACAGAATTCACGCCGCACTGTTTCTGCGCTGTTCTTGCACGTACCGTTAAAGTCGGCGAGTCGCGGCACCATGATGCCGGCGCGGATCCACTGCTCGAAGGGGAAATGTCCCGCCACGGCGGCGGCCTTCAGCTGCTCGGGATGCGGCGGAGTGAAGGCGGGATAGGGGAACGCGGCATGCTGCGCTCCCAGCGCACTCAGAGAGCACACCGGGCCCGGGTACATCCCTGCGATCGAGCCCTGAGATAACGCGCTTAGTCCCGGGTGAGGGATGGACAGCAGGCCGGGTTTGGGCACGATTCCTGCCTGCTGCTGGAGCGCACTGGAGCTGCTCCGGATCGGAGAGCTGTCTGATCGCTTGCACAGAGTGGCTTCAACATCGAGTACATCAGAGTCCCGACTTCTCCTCCGCTGTGACTCTCCCGCCAGCAGAGCATCGATCCGAAAGTTCTTCGACTTATCCATGGCAATCCTGCCGCCTTAAACCTGCGTGCTTCAGTTCAGGGCTTGCTTTATTACTTATAACCTATACGCTTATGTTTTAATATTATTTATTATATTTATTCATGCATTTATTTTGCTCGGAAGAACTGCTCATCTAATCATGTCGAAGCTGAAATAAATGTTAAGGCTATAAACAGACAAACACGTCGGCGCTGTTTTCTGTCAGGACCACGACGTCCTTCCTCTTTCCTAATCCGTCCGGATGTAAGCGATCTCACGCGCGTTAGTGCTGAACGCAGGTGCAGCTTCCGACTTTTGGATGCGCTCGCGCTCCTAAAGCGTCTCTGATTGGCTGACCGAGCTGACCTGAGAGCTCGGAGCCCCTCCCGCGCTTTCTAATTAACTAATTACCCGCGCATTTAGTGCTCCGAAGCCCTGCAGCCCAAACCATCCCCACCACTTACTGTATACAGTGAGGATTAATTAATAATTACTCAGGAATACGTGCTGTCCCCTCCTTTACTGTCCAAACTGAAGGCTGCCAGTCAAATCACTCGGTCAAAAAAAAAAAAAAAGTCTGTAATTTCAGTGTGGGAAACTATGAACGTTGTGCTCAAAATACATCAGCAAAACAATCAAGACAAAGCTGCAGTCAGATGAAAAATCAGTTTATTTATTATTCCCGAAATTCTGTAGTATTAGCGAATCAAAAAAAAAAAAAAAAAAAAAAAAAGATCAAAAGAAATAACAGCACAGATATAGCCCTAATGCAATACATCATTGTGCGACTCAACATTAAAGTCTGCTTATTTAAATAATAAAGTAATTTTTTTTGTTGTTGTTTTAAATTATGTTTCGCAGATTTTTTAATTTTTTTCTGGAATAAGAATGCTGAGGAATTCGGAGCCTTAAAAACACCCGCACTCAGTTATGTTACATTTCATAAGCATGATATGCAACACAATAACATTGACACAGCCTACAATAAACTGCCATTTCAGTAAAACACACATCACTGGAGAAGTTTAAAAAAAAAAAAATCAATGTTATGTTGGAATGTCTGAAATAACCTGCCAATGGAAATTAAAAGAATAATGATCGCACTTTGGATTTTAATCTTCATAGACTTACATTGTCACTCAATATACATTTTAGTGATATATTACTATACATTATAATAGTAGACTAAATATTGGCCTATAAATAAAAAAAAAAATAAAAAAAAAAAACAGGGCACATATTATAAATATTTTATTTCAGAACATAAGGAATAAATGTTTAAATAGCTTATTTTATCTAAAGCACTAAGACTAAAAGAAATATATGGACACATCACAGACAATTGAGCAAATCTCTCTGAACTAGCGTATAAAGCAGATTTCTTTCCCCAAATAAGAAATGATGCCATTTCTCTGGGAAGTACCCATTTGCTAAAAAAGACATATTCGGTGTGTGACCTGGTAAACACGAGGTCATGGTAGAAGGTGAGTTGCAGTCAGTGTATTCGATAGTTTTATAAACACCACTGGAACAACATTTCTGTTGCTGGCCTTGATGAGAAGGAATGATGGACAAGCTGACCTTTTCCACCCCTCACTGAGACCAGGTGTGATCAGCTTGGCAATTTCCCACAGAAAGCAGCTCAGTGAGCGTACACGGCCACCCAGTTTTTCCTTGTCACCTGCGAACACACACTCATGAACAGGTGTTACACTAATGAGGCCACGTCAGGTCAATGTTTGAAGGTAACTTAACAATGCACATAGAGTATATTGTGCTTTTATCCTATAATCTGTCTTAACCTTAAACTTTAACGTTAGCCAAATTTATCAAACATTAAGGAAGCGTCTTTGGGTTTAATTTTTCCTTATTACTGCCTCTATGTAATAAACACTGCAAAGCGTTTTCACTAATTATTATTAAGCATGAGAGTTTATTTCCTCATGATTATGTGAAGTTTGTTAAGTGATAAGCCATCTATCTCTCAAGTCCAGGAAAAACAAACATAAACAAACAAACAAAAAAAAACAATGCTAATGTTAAGCACAAATAGGCTACAATAGAAATATCTATTGTAAGCATCCTTAAATAATGATTGGATTTGGGGACAGAGTAATGAATGTAATTATTTCAAATGTTGCCTATAGTACTATAATGAAACAAGATAAGAATTTAGTCCAATTATGATTTCACCAGCTACTGGCATCAGGACAATATGTATTTTGCTATAAGAAAAAGAAATAGCAGAAACTACAAGCTCAACTTAATCCATATTTTAAAATATGAAGCAAGAAATTTGTTTTAGATTCTGCCATGAAACACATACAAGAAACACTGCATGTTAAATTGCGCATTAAAACTACTTCTGCCTACAAACCTGCGAGAGATAGAGAATGGGTCTTTCCCAGGCAGGACCTTGAGACCATAATTAATCTCAGTTCATTAAGAAGATAAAGGTAATTTATTAGACCTATACCTGTCAGTCATTAACCAGTGCAGTGTTTACACAAAACACAAAGAGGCTAAATTAAACAGATGTTTGTTTCATTGAGAAGGGACAAAATGCAATTAAAATACTCATTCATTAAATGACTGGTTAAATGTAAAGAAAATTGCTGACAATCATTTCACTGCATCCATCATTTTTTAAATTTTTAAAAAAAAAAATTACAGCACTATCATAGAACTTTAATTAGAATTTAAAACATATCTTAGCTATATATAGGCTAATTTCATTTAAGTTTAAGATTAAACATGATACCTAATTAAATGTTTTAAGTATAGAATGTTGTGGTTCAGACAAATATTTTAATTAACTACATAGTATGATTTTTAATAATGATGATTCCTTTACAATGCAATAATTCCAATCAACAAGTAATGCAGTACCTGGGTAATCATTAATGCAGTGACACTACACACAGTCATTATTAGTGGTTATCTTAAGATTCTATCAAAGCCACTTTTCCCCAAAGTAATACTCCTCTGTTTATTTCATTATAAAGTTAACAAAAGCACCTGAACTACAGAGTGCTTTACGACAGTCGAATGATCATTTATAGCTAACGGCTCAACGTCAGGCACTGAAAATAAAGCAATTGTGTGCAGCTGTGCTGATATCAGATGTAATAAACAGGTTATCTTACACTCAAAGGTACATAATTACTTTCACCCAGTCATCTGATCTGCTTCCTCTTCTGTGTACATACATGTCATTAGGAGAGAATTGAGTCTAGAGAATTGAATTGAGTCACACCTAGAGCAAGCACTGTGTTGTCCTAATACAGACCCGGAAAGCTCTTAAAATCAAGAAGAAAATAAACCTCTTCATCTTGCTGAGCCCTGAAACAGAGTCTTGTCAACCCTGATGAAAATAGAATTTATTTTTATAGTATAAGCCTGTTTAGTAATATTTTCAGACGCTTCTTGAAAAAAAAGGAAGTCTGTCTCTGTTTCCTGAAGTAAATTTAGACAGAATACATCACAAATATACAGTTGTTGAAATGAATTTCAACCAACTAACCCTAGATAAGAACAGAAAAATAAACTGAAAAAGCTCCAATAAACACAAGGATTGGTGTAAGTGCAAGTACACAGCAGTGCTACAAACACGTTCAGCCTTATAAGTGACTGTGCAGAGGGGAACAAGAGCATTTGGACAGAACAAATTGCAGAAGTGGTATTCAGTGGACCACTATTCACACCCAAATGTAGCACAGTGTGACAGGCTGCCCCCTGCGTGACTGTCTGACCTCTCCGTGTCACCAGTTGCACTAGGTCGTACCCTGATCCTCGCTGAGCCCCAGAGCTAGAGCTCTGGAATTCTCCGTCTGTCCCATCGAGTATCACTGCAACACCTTTCAATCGTATACGTCAGGATTAGTTGGAAATAAAAATGACCACATCCCTGCTGCAGCCACCACTGTTAGACAACCTATATCTTCTATATATCTTCTTTTAATTTTCATACTTAACATATATGCCCTATTGTCAAGCCCTTGTGTCCTTGTGATTTACCAGGGAAATTGAAAACTTCCTCTGTAACCAGGGCTGGGCGGTGCAGGTTAGCGAGTTCAGCTCGCTCCTCAATGGGTTGATTAATGATAGCCACCGTGCAGAGACGGCAAGACAATAGTGGAGGCTGAGGGGGTGTGTTACCGGACAATTACTGGCAAATCCTCCTGTCGACAAGTTAAATTCAAGCAGAAAAGTGGAACAGACACACGTGCACATGCTGTATAAAAAGCCAGGCCTGAGTGGATAATTAGGTACTGAGAGCTGTCTCTAGCATCTGTTGCTCTTAGAAAACTCACAGTCAGTTCAGACGTTTGTGCTGGAGCATTGTGGGTGGTATGGCTGTGTGATAGTGTTCTATATGCAGATGGGAAAGATGCTGAATTTTAGTAAAGGGCAAACAAAGAGAATATCCATGGGAGGAACATGCCTTTATCAGATCTGGGTGCAATCAGAATGTTCCTCCCTATTCTTGAGTGACATTTTACAGTGCTCATGAGATATCACCAATGTCTGAAACCAAGTCTAATAAGACAGCATCCTAAAATATGACCAGAGTTTTCATCTGTGCTTGCCAAATTTAAGTGGCAGAACAGAAATCACATCACAGTCCCAGTGAACATGTGTGTGTCATGTCCTTTGTGTAGCTGTGTGTATGTATTGGGGGCAGGCGATAGAACACCAGTGCATAAGATTACTGCTCCGATATCTAATCAGGGCACTGTCCTATGTCAAGAAAACCACAGACAGTTCAGGAATTTTCCCTTGTTTTATATGTGTGTGTGTGCATGACAGTTCAATTAGCCATGCTTGCTCTGTTCATGGCACCCGATCCTGCTCTGTGATGGCCTGCTCCACCCACCGACAGAGTTTGTGGTTTTTAATCAGGAGCGTCTCCACAGTGGCTGAAATGAAAAGGAATGAACAGCAGTAATTCATAACCATAGCTCACCTCTTCAGTACATGCTCCAGACGATGACTGAAGCAAGCTGTTTTAGCACATAAAAAAAATTACGAGAGAGAGAATTTCAAGGGCTGGTTTAGTAACAATATAAATAAAAGGGTTTTCTACCTGTACACAATGAAGCTCAAATTGCCTTTAAGATACACTCATGCGTCTTGTCCACCTACATTTACAGATGACAATAAATGCAGTTATTAAACAAATGCAATTTGCATGTACCGTATATCTTTAGCTGTTCTCATTATGTGTTTGCTTTTACACCATAAAAATGCCATCCATAAATTACAGCACCTCCTCTTCCATCAGGAATTCATTAACATATTCAGCAAAGCTAATGTTATATACTTTTGGGAATCTGAGCTTCTCTGTCCTAAAGTTGTCGTTAAAAAGGAAATATTTACTTCGCAAGATCCCTTGCAATTTTCGGAGTGCCTCTCAGTCTAAATGGTGCTGTCAGGTGTATTTAAATAATCTGGCTGATGTTGATCTATGGTCCTTAAGTCAAGGGCAAGGGGAGAATAAAGGTCTCACAGCCAAGCCATTGGACAGCCATCCAAAAGGAAACCTCTACTGACTACTTTAGAATATTATTCATGGCCATGACCTTATAGTTACTCAAAGTCAGAGATCCAGATATGTGCATTCGTATACATCAGTCCTATATCATGCATTTAAAAATGCACAAAAAAGTACAAAACATTCTCTCCAGGTGATCCCGCAAGGTCGAAAATGAGATTCTCCAACCTACATAACAAATAGCATGCGACAAAGCAGTGTATTTTAATTCTGATCATGTTGCAAAAGTCATTTGTTAGTGGCCCTAGAAGAGCTTTTTGTGAAGTGGCGCTTTGCCACCTTTTGCAATAAAACTTCAAGTAAGAAATGAACCATCATAGTCGAGACAGGCCAAAACGGTGCAGAACGAACAGATTGCCATTCTGTGGTATTACTTTGTATACTGAGAAGCTCGGACAAGCCTGAATCAGAACTATTTAGATTTACATTGAAAGCATTATCAGACTCTCTGATTCAGAGCAACATACAGAAGTGTTTTGTAGTCTCAGTCATTCATCGTGTAGATTTTAATGTAGGGGAAAATACATACAGTATTTAGATTCTACTGAACTGCAACTATTATACCAGGGGAACCTCCAAAAATCATCAATATTTAATTATTTTACATGCCATGTTTTTAAAATTGTAACAATTACAATTAATCTACAAATAAAAAAAATCCAGGAAGGTAAGAATGAAATGTTAGTGTATTCTGCAACAAGACGACAATATAAAAACACAATATTTGGGTTTTTATGGAATATCAAAAGGTATATCAAAAGCAAGTCAAAGTTTTGACTTAAAATATTTTCATACTTTTATATTTGGAATAACATATCATGCATTTATACTAGGAATAAATATTTCTTAAATCTAGATCTGGAATAAGAAATATTTCATACTTTTATATTTGGAATAGCAAATATGAAATAAAAAGAATATGGACTAAGAAATATAAATATAATAAACTATAAATATAAAATAATATAGACTACTTTATTGGCTAATGATTACAAATTACCTCACCAACCCTCGCACACACTCATCACTCTCAGGCTGGTGCTTCTCTAATACGACAAACAGAGTAGGGGATAAGAAAGCATAATTTCATTCTCTATGCAGTACACTTATAAGTAAGGGCATTTACGATTAGACTGCTGCCACTCCTTTCAATCCGGATTGCACAGTTTCCTGTCCATGTGAATCATTTATACACATGGGTCTCAAAATTTCGCTTGGGTTATAGGATCTGCTTTTATTAATTATGCATTATTATTTTTTTTACTTCTCTTTACACCTTATGTGCTATACAGTTTATTTGGCACAGCTACAGATTAGACCTCTTTATATCTAACTGGGAGTGCTTTAGAGCATGATTGGGCTGGAACACACAATACACCCAGTGGGTTCTGGCAGGCCGGTGTCCGTGCAGTGCTGTGTGGCCCAGGGGTGCAACAACGTGCCGACAATGCGGCATTATGGAAATAAATAGTTCCATTAAGCACATTGCAAGGCGCGCTGGGAGCAGCACTGATGTGATGGAGGAGGTCTCAGCTTTGATTAAGACACATGATTTATCGAGACAGAACATAACTACGCCCGGCCCATGCAGCAGTCCAACCTGGGAAGGTCACACTTACAAAAAACATGCAGCTTTACAGGAAGACCGAGTTGAACATTATATTCATATGAATCCTCAAATGTTTTATATAAAACATTATGCAAATATACTTACTCTATACCTACCAAAATTCCTTAATTCTAATAATAAGATCCTTTGCTTCCTTTGTCTCAAAAAGTTGCATGGTTCTTTGGAAGCCCAAAGGACACAGCAATAACAAACAGGGTGTAGCCGCTTAAACAAATGTAGCCTGCAATTTCCTTTTCAAGTTGAGTTAACAGATGTCACTTGGTTGCTTCCTTGTGAATAGGGTTTCAGGTCAATCAGGCAGATAAGCGATTACTGTTTGGACATCTCTCAATTATCTCTTGGCTAACTGACCTGGGGAAGACACAGAGGAGGAGGAGGAGATGGGGCGTGTCAGGGAGAGAATACGAGCACCAGCCAAACAGCCTGTATTCAATGGAAAGGCCATTTGTTAGACTGCTCAACCTCTGAATTCCTTAGAGTGGGCTAAAGACAGGGCACCTAGTGCAATCGAACTAATTAAAATCCTACAGCACTATTAGGGAGCACATCTGGTGGTTTGTCAAATGAAAATCTGCTGTTTCTTCAAGGCAACCTGCCACCATTCAGAGATAAATTAACCATTTGCTAGAATTCACCGGCTGTCTTTAGTGTAGATCACTAATCTGCCTTTGTTACACCCATTAAAATACTATACAGGCAAAGTAAACTTTAACTGTTCTTCTCATATTAAAGGCTCTGAACGCATTTGGGCAGGGATTAATTTGTACAGCTTCACTTTCATTCATGTTTGTTCAACAGAATTCACAACATGCTCTATATAGGACACCAGTCCATTTCACGGCACCATGTACTCACTCATTTATAATTAAATTGATACTTAAATAATTTTCTGAACGATGGTTAAATGGTAAAATGGTATTTATGCATGTCTTTTTGGTATTGTTACATTGGTACAGTGCCAAAATATTGTGTCAGCCGACTAAAATGCCTCATTAAGCCTTGTGTTCATGCTGAAGTGCTTCTCAAGCTCAATGGGTGTGTATCAAAGGTTGGACTGTCATCATTCATTATAATTGGACGTTGCTGTTTACACACTGATCACATCGCATATATCACACACACAATTGAGGATATTAAAGAAATTAAATATTATTCTGTAACAGAGAAACTGACAAGCTGATAAAAGAAAATTCACAAAACTATTCACTATTATTAATGCATCCATCTTTATTAAACACTTTATCCTGCTTTTCATGTCGTTTGATTATCTCTGTGAAAAAGGCATTAAATTTACATCACATAAACCCTTTTAATTAAACTACATGTGTGTAAGGCTCAGAGCTAGTGATCAGAAATCCCAAGACTGTCAGAGAGCCAATGCTGTGGCCTTGAGCAAGGCCTGCATTCCTTGTATTGTTATCTTTCAATTTTATATTCCAAATTAATAAATGTAAATATAAAATACATTTATTAAACAACCTTTTCAACCCTCTGTCACTTTGAGGAGGTAGAAATCTGCATTTCTGATGTGACCATGTTAACTCATGGAGCAAATCTCTCAAATTTCAACCAAACGTACAAATATGTGGGAATTCTCCAAAGCTACAGAAAACTAGCCAGTAATTCTCTTGAAATGTGCCACAAACCTCTCAGTGGCAAACTTTATCTGACCTCTGGCTTTAGATAAAACCTGTTGTGCATCAGCATGTGCTGATAAGACACCTGTTCGGCAACTCTCAAAATGGGCCAGTAACGACGAGGAGAGCGCTGTAGCTATCAGTGTTTCCCACAGACACACATCCAGCTGGAACCAATTCTCCAGCCCCTCACACCACACTGCCACACAGATCAGTCACACTCAACCTGCCCTTGAACTGGAAGCACTTTACAAATGAGCAACAACCTGCTGAAGGATTGCTAGGATACAAAGATGTGCTAGTTAGTACAGACCATCTATAATGCGTTAAGGTGAGAGGGGTTTAATTAATAACCTGTGTGTGACATTGAGGTATTTCTAAAAGGTTGATACACAGGTTTCAACAACTAGGTTAAAACAAGACACTCTTAGAAATAGGTCTTTGGACTTTTGGACTGGGGTTTCCCTGTCTACATGGAGCCACTTTATAGAGTTACACAATCTTTAAGCTAAAGAAGACCCCTTGAGAGTGCTATACTGGACCACTCATAGGTTTTTCCCCATTCATAGAAGGTTCCAAGTAGGGCCCTTTTAGAAACCTAACACCCATAAACACCCAGAGAACCCTTGAGGAACCCTTTTTGAGGACATTACACTACTGTTTTGTTTCTACGACAGCCTCTGAATTAGTCACAGTGAAGTTCTGAATTGCATCATACTCCAGGAGGTCATATCCTCAGCGAGAGGAACCTTTTCCATCATCCGTCATTGCATTATGCAGTGCAGGGCACAAGCGTATTCAGTGCATTGATGGCTTTTAGTGACACGTTTCATCGTGTAACATTTCCACCCATCCATCCTAATGAATAAAACAAGTAGCACGGCGATGTCCTGGTGTTCTGACACCGCCTGCTTTTTTATTTAATCAACATGAGCGCCTTGTCAGCACACTATTTCAGCGAAATTAAAGAGGTTTACGGTAAGAGGACTCGGTGTATGTCTTTGTGTGAATGATGAGTGATGGGATCGAGAGAGAGAGAGACACAGCACCTTTAGCTGAGCATTTGAAGAGCAAGAGCATGCAGATGGGTCGTGCACAAGTCTGCCTCACCCCCCACTCCTCCTCTTTGCCTATTGACATGATAATGGGTACAAATTGATGAAGACATTTCACTCACTCTCTGACAACTGCGTGACACAATACACAAACACTCCACCTCCCACAACTACACATTAATCACAGGATTGCTCCTCCTCTGTCCACTGCAAGTGCCTTGCCTGTATTCATCAGCTAATTCCCCCTACCAGGGCCATCGCTCTCTGTTTCTCTGCAATGCCATGTAATCTCATCAGCTCTTGCTCTTAATCAGCTTTAATGAAGTCTTGATCCACCAATTAGACCCTATCAAAGTACTTATTCGCTCACTGGACATAAATATCCTCTCTTACCTTCCCTACAATATGCAGTTACTACAGATTTAGTACTTTTGCTATGCAGAGCCAAAATGACTACATACACATTTTCAAATCTGCTTGTTTAAACCAAGCTCTTTACAACAGATACTGAGTGGTCTTTCCCTCCTAATCTCTTATAAAATGGTTCTTTCACAGTTCTTTGGATAGAATACAGATTCTTAACTTCCTAAAGGAGTTCTTTTTTGAACTTTCTCTGAAATATTCTCTTAGAAAAAAAGGATACTAAACTGCTTGTTGTGTTAATTAACTCTAAAAGTTAATTACAGGTAGAAGAGGGGTCCTTAAGGCCCAATTATCTACCTTAAATCATTTTTATATACATACTACATGTGAATAGGAACACATTACCATGTAAAAGATATACACTAAAGGTACAAAAAATGAGAATGACAAGGCCAGGTACAGTTTTCTACAGTTTTACAGTAAAGTCATCTGATAGTATAGAGACTCTCTGTTGTAGGGATATGCCAAAACCAATTTTTGGCATATTATAGTAATTACTCACTGTTCTCAAATAAAGAAGCATTCACAGAAAAAATACCAGAAAAAGAAGCCATAAGTGCTAAAAAAAACAACAAAAAAAAAAACAAAAACTGAACTGTTTTAGTTAGTTAGCCAATGCATGCTTACCTTTTAAGTAAAAGCACCTCTGAAGAAATATTACAGCTTATAGAAACACAAAAACCTGCACAATAATTAATTAGAAAAATGAATATTGATTATCCTCAAAATACTTATGTTTATGCTTAGAACACTTTCATCTAATTACCAAGTGAAATATATAGTGCTCTCCACCCAACGTGTTTATATAAAGATAAAGTGCTCACCTTTGGGTATGGAATGACTGGAAAGCTGTAACAAATCAATGAGATCAATGTAATCAGCTAACAGCTGAACACCATGGCCAATCTGGTGGCCGTGTCAAAGTCTTTGTGCCTTAGTTGCTCCCCAGGGCTCCATCTGATAGCATTATGAAGAATGTGCTTAATTAGATTACATAATAAGTATAGTGCACCTGGCACATTTCAGCTCCACTGTGCCATCCATCCAAATATGCATTACAGTTAAGGATTATAGAATAAATAAAACAAGTGGGTTTAAAAAGAGAAGGTGTATGCCACATACATGAAAACCTGCCTGTGAATATGTTATTTAGTGTATCAGCCAGCTCTGTGTCTGTCTTTCCATCAAATGGATTAGTGCACACAATCATCTAACATTCCAAAGTCAATGTCCAGTAACGACCAATACACCTGCTTGTCATTTCAAGGTTACACAGTCCTGATTTAGAACACGTCTCCATTTTCGAAGCAGTGACAGCCTCTCCTAACAGTTTGCGAGATGAGATTTCAATATTCATCCATTTCAATTTTCATCACTGTTACTGTTGCTAAGGGAGAACTTCTCCCACTATGCCAAATACAAATGGGTGATTTAGGAGGACCTGGCAACTCCACGCAATCAAAGGCACTCAACACTGACCCATAATGCCTGGCTAATTAAATAACTCACTAATTGATTCATCACCAGATCAATATGCTGCAGGGATAGTTTATGGACTCCATTCGATTCATTGCACTAAAGGAAAAACAATAAACTTACACAGCACTGAATTAAAATTCACACACACGTCCTCCCTCCCAACCACATACACACACACACAGTTGGGAAGCATGTGGTGCATTTCTTTGCTATGGAATGGTATAATGAGTTTTATGAAAAAAATTGGGTGATATTTTCATTTGATAGTGCATATTCCAATGATGCAGGGTCTAGAATGTTGTGTATTAACTACATTAAATAAACCATAATAAAAAATGATGGATGGCAGGCGAGTACGGGACAAGGCTGCTGCTGGAGAGGGCATGACTGGTGAAAATCTTAATCAAAGAGTAATTCATTGCACTATGTGTGTGTGTGTGTGTGTAGTGGGGTTTATGGCCTCTTCCTGTGTGCAGATTTGAGGTTGCTAGCACAATTGATTAGGACATAGTGTGAGGTACGACATCACTTTGATCCTGTTGACCTTTGCAGCTCTAAATCTGCAGACCAGCCCAATTTTGAGTGATTGCTTCCAGTCTACAGGCTACAGCAGGGTGAGGCCTTGGCCTAATTAGGGAAGTTTAATACCTTCAAATCAATAATATAATTCTAGTACAATCACCCAACTTTCAACCTGATTAAGTAGAGCTGTACATACATGCCTGATAAATTTCCCTTTGACACATCATTAAATGTGACAAGACAATATTAGGTCAGAAATTATTGATTGAATTTACAATTTCAGGAGTGATGTGAAACATAGCATATTTCTACTCTAAAAAATAGTTTTTTCCCCCCTTTTTTAGTAACACAGCACAGATTAAACAGTGGCCACTACCTTTAGGCCTACAGCACTGCTTTGAACTAATCAGCCTAATCAGACTGGACTCTAAATGTGTCTCTAGTTTCTAAACAAATGCATTAGATCAGTGCACTGCATGTCTACTAGGATTTCATTTAAAGGTTAATCTTTAGTCAGGTTGGTTTTGCCAAATGCAGCATCAGCTACATTACAGGCAATAACTGCGGTAAAAAATAAATAAATAAATAAAATAAAACTTAAAATGTATAATTATTATATATATATATATATATATATATATATATATATATATATATATATACACATTAGTGCTCGGAAACTATTACAATTTCTAATCACAATTAATCCAATAGTTTTTCTGCGATTAATCATGATTAATCGCATTGTTAATCATAAAATTAAATAATTCAAAAGTAGTGTATTGTGTCCTTTTATTTTAAAAGCACTGCTATATAAACAAAAGTGCAGTAACATTTGGTTTGCAAACACTTTAAACAGATGAGGTGCTTTTTACAGCAGTATTCCCTTTACATAGTAGCAGTTAACATTTTTTATTTAAAATGTTTCTTGTAAATCTCAACATTACTGTAATCAAAATAAAAATAAAGCCAAAGCTATCTGCCACTGCCAGGGCTTTAACGTTTAGTCTAGTTTGTTATAGAAAAACAAGTTATGCTCAGAGGCCAGTGTCCCGATCATAACATTATAACACCTTCAGAGCAACAGCAAGTTAACATTTATAAATGAACGTGTACCAGCAGAAACATTTTTCTTTTATCAGGGAGCAGCATAAACAGTCTATGTTCAGTAGCAAGTGTCCCTGAGTGAGGTGAAGTGGCCAAGCACACACAAAAATTTTACTGGGCAGAAGACTTTTTTTAGTCTGTGAAGTCCATGTTTGTACTGGATTTCCTTTGGAAAGCCTGCCTCCACTGTTTGTTTGGGTGGGTGATTTGCTGGCATCGAGGGTGTGTGTCGCGTTTAAGTGATACTTCAGACTCGAAGTACTCCGGTGATAAGAAAATTCAGCTTTGCAGTGGTTACATATAACTTTTGTTCTATCAACTCCGCCGTCTGGAAGAGATTTAAACTGAAAATGTCCACATAAAAGTTCAGTACCTTTCTCCATTTTTCTGTTCCGGTTTTCCTGCTTCATGTGCGCGCTTCAGCAGTCTTAGGCCCACCCCAAATGCTCTCATTGGTTGAGATGCGTGATGACGTCCATCCCAAGCCAGTACTGATCAACATCCCACCCATCTTGTGACCCATTGTTTGTCTGTATGTGTATTCAGAACCAGTGAGCAACGGACTTTGGAAATAAAGTAGTAATTTAAAAAACTGCGTTTTAATAACAATAATAACGCGTTAACTTAACTAGATGGTATATATATATATATATATATATTTTTTTAATAGCAGGTGTCTCAGGTACATCATCCACCTGTCTTAACCACCAGGCTACTAACTATATACACAATTTCATCACTTCCAAATGTTTATATACAAGAATTTTCTGTTGCTTTTAAGACAATAAGTACAATAGTTTAGTATTACATTGCCCTCTAGTGGTGTAATTGTAACTAAACAACATGATATGAGCTGTTGAAATGAGTGGATGTGGAAGTGTATTTTGCCATTTTTTTTTATCTCTGTAGAAGTGCATAAAAGGTAGACAAATGTATTATAAAGTCATTTTTATGTTAAATTAAATGCTCTTCTAATTAACAGGATGGAGTAGATGGTGATCCCCTTAACGTATGTGGGCAATATTTAGACTATAGACAACTATAGATTTTTTCTGCATAATTTATACTGTATTCAGTTCAACTTTGTTTTAAAAGTGATTTTTAACAATAGACATTGTCACAAAGCAGCTTTAAAAACTGATACATTTGGATGTAGATTTAGATGCCTAATGAAGAAACTAGAGGTGACCGTGGCAACAAAAATGACAAGGAAACGACAAGGAAGGAACCTTGAGAGGAACCAGACTCAAAAGGGAACTCATCCTCTTCTGGGTGACAGCAGATAGTGGGATTATGCATCATTATGGTACAGAGGTGTAGAAGAGCAAACAGAAAGGGAGATCTGTATGAGGATATTGTGATAAAGGCAGTCTTTATGAAAACGGCAGGAGTTCCTAGGAGGTATAAATTTACAGTATGCAAGCGAGATAATCCATTGATGCAATGGTGAATCTTGAGCAGTAACATTCAGTCAAAATTGTACCTGAGAGTTTAAATGAAAGAACTGGGCCTCTAGAGAGTTTAGTGTATTTTAAAAATGATGGACAGTGCACCAGACAGTTTACCTTGGCCAGGTCTCATCCAGGAGCAACAGGAGAAGGTGGGTAGGTGATGAAGCCAGTTAGACACCAATCCACATCCTGCTTGAATCTTTTGGTCTTCTTTGAGAGATAACAGAGTTAAGGATCCACATGTCATGGTGGAGAAGGGAGCAAGCTGTGTATCTCCCATGGCAAGTTATACTTTACTTTACTTTACTTTACTATATAGTATACAGTTATAGAAGGGAAATTGTTTACAATCAGGTGTCACCCAGATGAGGATGGGTTCCCTTTTGAGTCTGGTTCCTTTCATGAAGGAGAAGGCTGAGACAGATACAACTGCAGTTGTTTTATCTTCCTCATATCGTCTCAGGAAGTTTTCCTTGCTAACATCGCCTCTGGCTTGCTCATTAGGGATAAATTAATAACTTTAAAGTTTATATCTGGAATTTATATATTTCTGTAAAGCTGCTTTGTGACAATGCCCATTGTTAAAAGTGCCATACAAATAAAATTGAATTGAATTGAATTGAATTTACCATCTGATTAGAGGATTTGAAATGTTGCTAAGTAACCAGGAGCTAGTTATGATGAAGTAGTTATATAAAATGCTTTTATTTTCAGGATCATAAATCAAAGTCATTTACAGTGTCATTTACAGTACAGTGTCCAGTAATATAAATAGAAATAGAAACAACATGTTGCCTCAGTGACACCTCTAGCAGTTACCTTAAACTTTGACCTCATATCTTTAGGGGCTATCCAGTAATGCCCACCAGAGTTTGGGAACTATTTATACCAGCTACTGGCATTCGCATGGGTTAGCATTTCTCTCTCTCTCTCTCTCTCTCTCTCTCTCTCTCTCTCTCTCTCTCTCTAAGGCTTCATTATTCTTCCATTCCCTGTTGGGTAAATAAAGTCCCTTATTAGCCTTTATTAGAACTTTTTCTAACCATACTACCAAAATTACCGAGGGAATTTATTAAAACAGGATCCACAGTAGCATGCAGTTCTGACGTTTTCTGTTCTATAGGACTACATTAAGGATTGTGCTAACAAGATTCATACACTTTTACATACACTATTATTAGGTATACTATGAAAATACTAATTCTGGAAGGATTTCTAAAGTAGGAAATGGTTTAGCCAATAATAGGATTCTTTTTTTTCATGTCAAGGTAAACTGGTGAACTGCTAATTGTTCAGTACACATCACATATTATACATGCTAGTTTTGATCTTGGGGCAACACAGTGGTTAGATAATCTGTCGGATGCACTACAGTCTTCACCATAGCAGTGGTAGTGGCCATACAACCGTAGTATTGGTCAATCATACACCAATGCATCCTGACCCACAGTGCTTGTCTAAGCCCTGGCCCTACACTACACTGGACACTGAAATGTCTGTTCACAAACAGATCAACTCCTCTGTAGGTTTTCCATATCAGCTGAACTAACTCTTTTAAAAGTTGCCAATTCCAGTTGCACAGGACTGCTGCCAATTATTAAACAAACAAAGTGAGCAAATCTGGATGCCTGCAGCAGCAAAGTGGAAATTTGGCACACACCTAAGGGAATTTAGTTGAGGCAATCTACTGGCATGTTTTTGGGAGATGGGAGGAAACTGGAAAACCCTGAGTAAACCCATGTGGGTACGAGAAGAACATGCAAAACCCCACAGGCAGTTAGGATCAGGACCAAACCAGGGACCCTGGAGCTGTGAGGCAACTCTACCCTCTATATGCCTCACAGCTCCATAAAATAGCAAAAGAAAAAAGCCTATGTAGCATGCCTATGCAGATGAACAGTCTGTGGTGCAACATACCCAGTTACACTGTCAGAGTTTCAAATAATAGGCTAGTATTCCTGCCAGGAGTGCAAAGTCTGCATTTGGGCGGTGTGTGGCCACTGGAAACTTCCTGACAACGTTCATAATTCAGTTGGCCCTGTCTTCTGTAAAAAGAAGAGAATATCCTACTAGTTAGGAAGGAAACCTCCCTGGCGGTCTGGAAGGAAAAGAATTACAACTGTGTTCACTGAATGCATTTTGTGTAAAAACAATGAAAATCATTTACAATTTAGCATACAGACATCGCTGATGTGAGAACTGTGTGATGAGTTTTGAAAAAGTGAACTTTGTACTCTTGTTTGGGAATACTTACTCACTCACTTTCTGTAACTGCTTTATCCTGATCAGGGTGGCAGCGGATCCAGAGCCTATATCCAAGGAACACTGAGCGTGAGGCAGGACGTCCTAGATCTGATGCCAGAATTTGGGAATACATTACTAAAACAAGTAGACAGAGATGTCTTTGTAATGAATGTCTAGTCTTTACTATGGCTAAAATACACATAAAATATAAAGTAAGGAAGCAGAAAAACTATTTTAGACATTTGGCCTTGCTGTGACCTTGATCCTGTTTGGATCAGTTCTGAAATTTAATCAGTTCATCTGCTGGTTGCAATGATTATTCCATTATTCCATATAAATCCTATGAACATTCAACCACTTGCTCTTGAGACAATCTCAGATGGAAGGATGGACGGACAACCCCAAAACATAGTGCCTCCACCATCTAGTGGCGAAGACGTAAATATTAAAGCGTTTTGATGCCCCCTACTGCTTGAAAAGTCTTACAGGCCATGCCTGTAAAAAAAAAAAAAAAAAAAAAAAAGCCTTACCATTACTGGTGCTTAATGGTATCCACTAGACATAACATGCCCCCAATAGAAGGCAACAAATTAACAGTAGAGACCCACAGGTTTCCATTAAATCCAATGCAATTCCTATTATAATCATTAAATGCATTACAAATTCTATGAGGGTTTCTATTGTTTTTTCAGCAGGGATGAATGCCCAAACAACATAAGAATAAAGAATTTAAACAATTTCTTAGTAATATTTCCCTGTATCATAAATAAATTTGGTCATACCAGGCTAAAAGCCTTTTGTTTTCTTATGACGATTGATCTTGACATTGCTTTAGGGAAATATAAAATAAAGTAGTAGCAGTGTTGGTTTAAATATAAATATAAAAATGGCATCTTATAGCAGTACTGAGAATTTAAAAAATAACAGTGAATAATTAAAAGTAAATAAAAAATAAAATATAATATTTTTTTATTTTCACATAGGTCGTGAAGGTTGAGAATTCATTATCAATAATATTACAGTGTTTTGATGCCCTCTACTGCTAGAAAAGACTTCAGGCTCAGGATGCTACAGTAACAGACCTGAGAAACAAACTAAAACCTACTATTCGTTAATATTCATTAATAATATTACTATGAATTTATTCACCCTTTCAATACTTTCAGTAGTGATAAAAAACTATATCCTGTAAATTTAAATGCTAATTTTATCTATTATTCAGATCATTTGAATTTCACATTGCCCATCAACTGGGATTTAAATATTTATTCCTGAGACTTTTATGGGCTACAAATTCCCAGGTCTTCCTATTAATCACACGCAGGACAAATTATTAGCATTGAACTATGAAAACACTATGAGAGAAATGGCTGTTCAGGAGTTAGCTTTCTGATAGGGAAACACTGTCATAGGGTTCTGCATAAAATATATATGGGTTCCCAGAAGTACCTTTCCCTTTATTCCCTTTATGAATATGGCCTGTAAGTGTTACCAAAAAAAAAAAAAAGGAATATAAATTGAGTAGCCTCTTAACTCTTATCCTTGAATGATTCAAGTGCTACTGTTTAAATCCTTCCTCTTTCATTTCATCTGTGAGAGTGAAATTATTCAGAGTTAAACATTCAGAGTCAGGATTCAGATTCCTGTAAAGCTGCTTTGTAACAGTATCTACTCCATGAGGAGCATTTGTGACTCCTGGTAAGCCAAGCTTAAACTCCTGTCATAACTCAAACTTGAATACTAGTGGGTTAAAGGATGAATTTTAGACAAAGAGGAGCACTTTAAAGAGGATCTTTAAGAATAAGGGTGATGTGCAGAGTTGCAGCAACTATAGGGGGATAAAGTTGATGAGCCATACAATGAAGCTATGGGAAAGAGTAGTGGAAGCTAGGTTAAGGAAGGTAGTGGAGATTTGTGAGCAGCAGTATGGCTTCATGCCCAGAAAGAGCACAACAGATGCAATTTTTGCTCTGAGAATTTTGATGGAG
>CM040979.1:20486254-20521254 GCA_022985145.1 Pangasius djambal
CACATGTGTGTGAATGAAAGGGAGGGAAGTGGAACAGTAAGGTTACAGGGTGAAGAAGGTACAGGAGTTTAAGTACTTGGGGTCAACAGTCCAGAGTAATGGTGAGTGTGGGAAAGAGGTAAAGAAGCGAGTGCAGGCAGGTTGGAATGGGTGGAGAAAGGTGTCGGGAGTTCTGTGTGATAGAAAAATATCAGCGAGAATCAAGGGGAAGGTGTACAAGACAGTGGTGAGACCGGCCATGCTGTACGGTTTAGAGACAGTGTCACTGAGGAAGAGACAGGAGTCAGAGCTAGAGGTAGCAGAGCTGAAGATGTTGAGGTTCTCTTTGGGAGTGACAAGGTTGGACAGGATCAGGAATGAGTACATCAGAGGGACAGCTCATGTTGGACGTTTGGGGGACAAAGTTAGGGAGGCCAGATTAAGATGGTTTGGACATGTTCAGAGGAGGAAGAGTGAGTATATTGGTAGGAGAATGTTGGACATGGAGCTGCCAGGCAGGAGGCGAAGAGGAAGGCCGAAGAGGAGGTATATGGAGGTAATAAATGAGGATATGAAGCTAGTGGGTGCAAGTGTTGAGGATGCAGAAGATAGGGATAGGTGGAGAGTGATGATTCGCTGTGGCGACCCCTGAAGGGAAAAGCCGAAAGAAGAAGAAGGAGCACTGCAAAAGCAAAGAATTACTTTTTAAAACACTTTTTCATTTTCTTTATAAAGCAAACATGAATCATGTTTTGATATGAAAAAAAACTTCAGTCTTCAGGATGCAAGATAATGTGTCCTCTCAAGTCTCTTTACAATACTGGATATGGTTATGTTCGATAATGTATGCTCTTTTCATAAACTCTTTCCCAAAAAAAAACAGCAATAGTTAAACTGAAGCCGTTTAAATATGAAACAGCTGGCATAAGATAAATAAAAGCAAGGTACACCTAGAGCAAGTATCTATACCAAGTACCTAAAGTAAAGTAACAGTGAAATATATATATATATATATATATATATATATATATATATATATATATATATATATATATATATATATATATATATATATATATATATATATTGCACAGGGGTCACAATCATTTATGTCCATGAAAACATTAGGCAAAGTAAATAAAAGAATAAATACATTTTTAGGCTTGTAGGGCAAACAGTTTCTTCCATCATTGCCTGTTTCTTCCTTCTAGCTATTAAAGCCACTCCTCTCCCTCTGCTGCTTTAAAAAAAAAAAAGCCCTTTCTAAAGCCTGAAGGAAAATGACTGCTTTCACTTCAGTCAGATGGAAAACTGAGTACTTTTTTTTTATTTATTTATTTTTTTTAAATAATTTGAAAGTAAATATTATAATTTAATTTATTTTGTAAGTATTTAACATTTTAGGTTCCCACAAGAGTCTTAAATGTTCTCACCAGAGTATGCAAAAGTCCGCCATACAAGGCTGTCTAAACATGGTAATAAACTAGACTGTGTTGAAAGACTGTATATTCTATTCATGGCTCTGATTCCTCTATAAATACACAGTAAATTAGGATTTTCTGAACTTCAGAGCTAAATATCAATTCTAATGAATCTGATGGTTCAGTGTTTCTCAACTTAAAGCAGTTTATATTCTCCAGGGTGGATTTATAAACATTTTAAAACTCCCAGAACACTGCATTTCTGAAGGGTAGACAGCACAATGTTAGACTGTTCAGATTCACACTTTCTATTATTAAGAAAACCACCCATCTACAAATAGGTGCCAACCTTGTTGTTTTCTATCAATTCACTTAGCAAAAGATGATATCATATTTACTTTGGAACATCTTAACATCTGGCCAAAAGAGAAATGGTAAGGACAATCAGATGACTGATTAGAAGGACATCTTAATGTAGAAAAGAACAAGGGGGATGATGTGAAGAAAGTTAAAAAAAAAAAAAAAGCTGAGTAATACCTGAGGTTCATTCATTCAGCTTCAGAAAGTGCTTTATTCTGATCAGGGTCACAGTGGATCCAGAACCTATCCAGGGAACACTGGGCACAAGATGGGAATACATACACACCAAATGGGAGACCATTCCATCAGTACACACAGCAACAGAGATGACAAATTACAATATGTTTTATTTTAAGGAACACATTTTTAGAACATGTGCTTATTGCTTTTATCTACTAAAGTATCTTTGTAGTTTATATAAAAGAAGATGCTAGAAATGCTTTATTACCCTTTGAAATATGAATCAATTTCTGTTAATGTTGCCATGCTGGGCCACAGATTTCCAATGCATGCTGGATGATTTGCTGTCTGGAACATGGGATCCAACCAGTTGGGCAGATAGTCACTGAGTGGGAGATAAGTCCTTCAATGTTACACTGGAAGAGGTGGTGATTCATTCAAAATCTCTATTGAATTTCCCAGCTGGAGGAAATCCCAGCTCCCCAGATTTCCACAGAAGTGGTGGATAGTGGACATTGAAGCCATCTATGATACCTGTCACAGGAATCTGGATATTGAGCTCCCAACTTATTAAGTGACTTTTTTTTTAGTGAAGTAACTTGTGGCCAAGTATGGTGACCCATACTCGGAATTTGTGCTCTGCATTTAACCCATCCAAGTGCACACACACAGTAGTGAACACACACACCCGTGAACACACACCCGGAGCAGTGGGCAGCCATTTTAGCTGTGGCGCCCGGGGAGCAGTTGGGGGATCGGTGCCTTGCTCAAGGGACTCACCTCAGTCACCTCAGAGAATGCTGGTCATTCACTCCCCCCACCTACAATCCCTGCTGAACCCGAGACTCGAACCCACCTTCGGGTTACAAGTCCGACTCTCGAACCATTAGGCCATGACTGCCCCGCACGCTTGTTGGGTAAATAGACCCCTCCATTATAAGGTCATATCCTGACTGTGATGATGTGGTTGGTTTTAAGGTTTAAGATTTTTTTAACTTAATTTTAAATGAATTAAATTACAGATAAGAATTTTATTTAATAGTCATTGGTTACTGTTAAATAAAAAGACTAATTGCTAAAATTATTTACAATATTTTACAACCCTAAACCATTTCCTTGAAAAACAGTAAAAATGTCAAATTTTACATACTATTGCTGAGATCACTGCTTCAAGCCCTCCAATCATACAGTAAAGTGTATGCATGGAGGACCAAGAGTTTGCAAAGGCCTCAAGGGGACATGACTGGTCTGGAGGTTTATTAAGAACTGGGCAGTGACACAGAGATAAGGGTGGGGCTGGACCAAAGACAGATTTAACTAAAGCCTCAGTAAGACCTACAGCTACTATACTACAGTATATGGCCAAAGGTTTGTGGACACCTGTCCATCACACCCTTATGTGAGTCTTCCCCAAGCTATTGCCACAAAGTTTGAAGCACACAATTGTCTAGAATATCTTCGTATGCTGTAGCATAAAGATTTCTCTTCAACTGACCTAGGAGGCCCAAACATGTTCCAGCATGATAATGCCTCCATGCACAAAGCAAGTTCCATAAAGACATGATTTGCTACGACTGGTGTGGAACAACTTGAGTGGCCTCTACAGAGACCTAACCTCAACTTAAATAAATTAGGTAAAGCTTAAACCATACATGAATTAATTTAGTGCAGAACACTGAATACTGAATCACTTTTTTCAGTGTGTAAATACATTTTGCAAGACATATTGATTTACAATTCCCAAAGTTTGTTCTTTAAGTTTAAAAATGAGCAGTATTTCACCAATTGAACAGCTGGCTACTGAACACTGAGCATTTCATTTCAACATCATCATTTGCCATTAAATTTCAGTACGAACGAATGACCACATCATACCCTCCTGTGTGGGAGACTTGTCTGGATATTTGAGAACACTGGATTCACAGGAATAGCTTCTGTAATATATTCCTGTGAAAAAAGCAATGTCACAAATTTTGAAAAGCACCCACTCTTTACAAATTGTCCCCTGCTGTGGCTTTCTCCTTTGGGACAGCTATCTGTAAGCGTCTGTGCTTGTTATTGTGGGAAATCAATAAAATTTGTGTCATGTACTCACTACCACATCCATTACTGTATCATCCATTACTTTTTAACAGAGGACAGCTGTGTCTTCATCTAAAAATAAATACAGCATTTATGGTGAGCTTTTTTTCTTTTCTGCACAAGTAGTGTAAACAGTGTATAGGGCATGATGCAAAGTAATTTTTTTTCATATTAGGATTTGCATATAGAAATTAAGTATGCAAATGCATACTAAAATAGCATACATGATATTCACACTCAGAATGCCTAGAGATTTAGAATTTTACAGTTTGAAAGCCTTTGTATGTACAATATTACTAAACAGAAGACAACTTCAAAAGAAGAAATACTACTAAATACAGTTCATGTGTACAAGTCCACTTTTAAACAAACAGTGTTCTCTCTCAGCACAAAGCTCTCCAGCAAAAACAAATTTAATATGTATTTTTAATAATTGCTACAAAGTTGTTGTACACGCCCAGTAAAATGTCCAGATGTTTTTTTCATACTCCCAGTACTCTCCAAAGGAAGGAAAGTCCTCTTCCTCTGTGCAAAGGACGGCCTTTTTTTTTTGCATAAAAGTCTCTGTAGGACCAACAGGCGATCTTGCTTCCTGCCTCCTTTCCTCCGCCCTCTCTATAAAAACCCCACCTCTCTCTCTTTTTCCTCCACATCTGCCTTCTCTTTCCAAACCCTCAAGTCGGCCTGAAGGAAAATCTTTCAAGATGGTAAGTGCTGACGTAGATCAACTCTAACTAACATTCCTTTTAGTAATCTAAAAAAAAAACAACAACATTAATATATACACTCTTACTGGGTGTGTTTAATAAGAGACAAAGAATGTTACATAGATGTAACTGTATATTATAGTTTGGAAATATCTATGCTGTCAATGTGTAGTCCATTAGATATTTGCAAATTAAAGAATAGTACTGGAAAAAAGTATAGCCTAGAAAATGTTTAGACAGAGTTACAGTCAAGGGCACAGAGAGAATGCGTTTGCTAATAAAGAGGATGTGGCTGAGGCCTTCAAAACTAAATCCCAGACACTAGTACAAATTTGGGAAGGAATTCTTAGTACTCAGTCCTCAGTGTCTAGATGAGCAACATTCAAGTAGTTCTGCAATCCCAAAATATCTACAAATTTCTTTCTTAATAATCCAGCAACAAAAAGAACTTGTTTGACAGCAATGCTTTCATTTATAAGAGAATGAATGCATTCATGTGTCCTTATGATATAGAGATTCACTGGCAGTAGATGAGATCATGATTGACAAAGACTGAAGAGACTGGAGTATTGGGGAATAAAGGATATGTCTGTTCTGCTAAAGCAGTCTGGACGAGATATCTCTGCTTGTTACACAAAGGAGAGTGTGCAGCTCAGTGGGACAGGGAAGGGGGTGGAGTGAGGGCTACCCGCTAAGGAACTGGGCTATTTCCTGTCTAACACACAGTTCTTATAAACTAGTTTGAGTATGACACACACAGGCAAAAAATCAACCTGATTTTAAGAGAAATTCATATGAATTGGAATCAGTGAGGAAGATGTGATTGTATTTTGTTTGTAATTCCATACAAATGATGACCTGTTTATCCTTTCATATGACTTAAGTTACGATGAAATTGTTATGAAATTGCATGATTGAGACTGTGTTGCAAAATACTGCACTGAGCATTGCTTTGAATGATCAGAAAGTTTGTTAAGATAGTTAAGAATCTATTGTGTTTTTGATATGGTACTATTTTGATCAGATGCCATATATGGAAAAAATGTCCCTATAGACCAAATGACAAAGGAATATATTTCACATTCATTTAGAATACCACTAAACTGAAACATAGTTATTAAATACAGATTTTTCTTAAAAGTTACATTCTGTTCTGATTCTGTTACATTCTGTATTCTTGTAGCGTGAGTGTATCTCAATGCATGTTGGTCAAGCTGGGGCCCAGATGGGAAATGCATGCTGGGAACTTTACTGCCTGGAACATGGGATCCAACCAGACGGACAGATGCCCAGTGACAAGACCTTTGGAGGAGGAGATGATTCCTTCAACACTTTCTTCAGTGAGACCGGAGCAGGCAAACATGTTCCACGTGCCATCTTTGTAGATCTGGAACCCACTGTGATTGGTACGATGATTTAGCTCGTAAGAACACTATTTGAGTGAATATTTTGCTGTTTTGCATATAAAAGCCAACTGATCGTACTTGTGGTCCAGGTAGTTAATAATTTTTATGTGCTATTTTTATACACAGATGAAGTGCGGACCGGCACATATCGCCAGCTCTTCCATCCTGAGCAACTCATCACTGGCAAAGAAGATGCTGCCAATAATTATGCTCGTGGACATTACACCATTGGAAAGGAGATCATTGACCTGGTGTTGGACCGGACTCGTAAACTGGTTAGGTTTTCCCATTTTAGAATAATGTTGTACTTTCACGACAGACCTAAATTTGGTGCCAAATTCCCTATTAGAAATTAGAAGATAATATAAAATTTGTGTTAACATATTACATAATTATAAAATTATAAACAGATTAATCAACTGTAATATATAAAATAAACCTCACTTTTCTCTCACCCCTACAGGCTGACCAGTGCACTGGCCTTCAGGGATTTCTCATTTTCCACAGCTTTGGTGGAGGTACTGGTTCTGGCTTCACCTCTCTGTTGATGGAGCGCCTCTCTGTTGACTATGGCAAGAAGTCCAAGCTCGAGTTCGCCATCTACCCAGCTCCCCAAGTTTCCACTGCAGTGGTGGAGCCCTACAACTCTATTCTGACCACCCACACCACCCTGGAGCACTCAGATTGTGCTTTCATGGTAGACAATGAAGCCATCTATGATATCTGCCGCAAAAATCTGGATATTGAGCGTCCTACTTACACCAATCTTAACAGGCTCATTGGCCAAATAGTCTCCTCCATTACTGCTTCTCTCAGATTTGACGGAGCTCTGAATGTGGATCTGACAGAGTTCCAGACAAATTTGGTTCCCTACCCTCGCATCCACTTCCCTCTGGCCACCTATGCTCCTGTGATTTCTGCTGAGAAGGCATACCATGAGCAGCTTTCTGTTGCTGACATCACCAATGCCTGCTTTGAGCCCTCTAACCAGATGGTAAAGTGTGATCCACGTCATGGTAAATACATGGCATGTTGCCTCCTTTACCGCGGAGATGTGGTGCCCAAAGATGTTAACTCTGCCATTGCTGCAATTAAGACCAAACGCACCATCCAGTTTGTGGATTGGTGTCCCACTGGCTTCAAGGTGGGCATCAACTACCAGCCCCCTACTGTCGTTCCTGGAGGAGACCTGGCTAAGGTGCAGAGAGCAGTCTGCATGCTGAGTAACACCACAGCCATCGCTGAGGCCTGGGCCCGTCTAGACCATAAATTTGACCTGATGTATGCCAAGAGAGCCTTTGTGCACTGGTATGTGGGAGAGGGCATGGAGGAGGGCGAGTTCTCAGAGGCCAGAGAGGACATGGCTGCTCTTGAGAAGGATTACGAAGAAGTGGGCACTGATAGTATGGGAGATGAAGATGAAGAAGGAGAAGAATACTAAAGAAAACAAATGGTGACCAATTTTTTTTGTTGTTAACTGCAACGTATGCACTAATTAAAGAGTTGTTTTGGTCAAGCAAATCTCAGATTCTTGTTATGTTGCTTTAAATGATTTAAAATAAAATATTAATTTAAAAAAACAATGAAGCTACATTTCTATGCTATATTTCGGGGGGGGGGGGGGGGGGGGGGGGGGGGGGGGGGAGCAATTCCAAGGGTCCTGACAAGTGGCCCAAGAGAAACCATTAGGAAACAAAAATTGCCCAATGCAGTGCATAAACCTGTAAGAGGCCCAAAATTCCTACTGATGGCCCTGACATATATACAAATTTAACATGCACCTTTTAAGTGGAAAGATACAGTACATTTAAATTTTTAATTTAAAGAATCAAATATAATTTAATCTAATCTAGTCTATATAGTGAGCATTCAAAAAAATCACTTTGTTGTTATTAATTATGGAAATGTTATATATGTTGCTGTAAAATGCACTAATGTTCCAAAGTAACATTTAAAAATCCAGATGTTAAACCTGTTTTTTTTTTCCCCTTCTAACATCTGTCCAACAACTGGTCAAGCTATGATAGATTAACCAAGAACAGAGCTGATCTTAATTTATCACACATGTTGATATTTTGCTTTACATTTGTCACATCTGTCACATCTGAGTACAAAGATGTGCTAATACTAACACAAGTTTAATTTGAATATACGATGTGAATGTTTAGTGTAAGTTTTAATGTTCTATAAACTTGTAAAATGACCACTAACTGGCTAAATAAAATAAGAAACGCTAAGTTTTATAGGTACTTTTGATTTAGTGGGCGCACAAAAGCTTAACGTATATATCGATATTAATATATTTCTTAATCAATATAGAATCGTAATCTCATTACATAATGTAAAAACTTGCTGGCGCCATTCAGCTATCCAATCACCGAACTATTGTCGAGTGTTAAACTGATAGCCAATCATAGCTCAGGATGAGGTTGCCCAATATCCAATCATAGCGGAGGAGGCGTGATTTTTTTTTGGGGTGTTTACGGGAGAGGAGGGGGAGGCGTTGGGAGAGTTCAGTTCCCTTGGGTCAGTGGGCGGAGTCAGTGACGTGCCAAAACACTGGCGTGTCTGTGTTTTTTTTAGAGCTGTCGCTCAGCTGATGGTGACGCAGCGCGGCTGTAGGAGGGGACGCACGATCGAGAGACCGATATAGAAGCGGGAATAATAACCCGCACGGTCTAGTAAATGACACACAGCGAGGTGAGAAGAAGCGTAAGAAAGTAACAGCATCGCGTGACACATCAGTTATAGTCATCGGTCTTCGCGAAGGATCTGTGTCTCTGGCACGAGCTGTCACGCAGCGCATTCCAGCGGCTGCCTAGGCAACATACTTCAGCCTTGTTTATTTAGAGAACGGCCGAGGAGACAAAGCGCCGGTCCTCTCTGGTGGACACTTCTCAAAAAGGTAAATTGTCTCTCGGGGTTAGTTTTGGGGCTAGTGTGGAGTCACGGAGTGTGTGTTGGAGTGCTTGAAAGCATGATGGCGTCCGCGTATGTAAGCAGCGCAGCTGTCAGCGGCCATTATGGCCCAAACTAATTACAAACTTTGAGCTTGACATTAACAGCACATGCTGCCTGGCTTCCAGTGAGCTCCACACTTTGATAGGATTTTTCTCTAGAATGAGGCCTGTTGTACTCTCACACAGACAGCCCCACAGTTTGTGCTTGTCCACATAAACAAAAAGAATTAATAGTCATTTCAGTGAACTGTTTGAATGGACTTATGGCCTGAGAGCAGCCTGGCATAAACTTTATATGCCACAGTCACAAAGCTGTAACACTAGAGGGGTCCAACATAATACACAACACAGCACTACTAAAACAATATTTAAATAAAGCCATTCTGTGTGTCAAATAACACATTATCATTATTCATTCCATAGTGTAACTCAATTCAAAGTAAAGCTGTTAAATATTATAGGCTAATAATAACACTGTCGCTGACTAGGCTTTGGCACCATTTGTGATCCTGTTACTGATGTGTAATAACACTCATTTTGCATGACCATGTTCATTGAGATTGCTTTGCGAGTTCATTTTACTTTCCATTTGTCACTTGGTACAGCGGGTGCAGTGAGGACAGGAAGACATGGTGGATTACTATGACATTCTGGGAGTGTCACGCAACGCCTCTCCAGATGACATCAAAAAAGCGTAAGTATCCACACACACAGGATAACCCCTTTATCTCCTGGATGTGATGGACAGTCTAGATTTAGATTTCTCACTTTTGCAAGTGTGTAAGAGAAGTGAAGAGTGGTGTGTGATTTTAGAGCCTTGTTCTGCCGGGGAAGCAAAAAGAAATCACAATGAAAACATTGATAAGCCCTCACATTTCCCCAACCAACGACACCACCAACTATGTATTCCTGGTCCACCAACTATGTATTCCTGGTATGCAGCTCTGTTCTGGCTGGGGGCAGAGTAAATTTCCAGGCTGGATAAATGTAAAAAGGACCCTGAAACAAACTAGCTAGATCAATTGTATGGCAATATTGTGAATAAAGTATTCAAGTCAAGTGGGTTTTTACTGTCATTCATCTATATAGCCTGTATACATCTGAACAAAATATCGTATTCATAATGAAATTACTCATTTCATTACTTATTCATTTTTCAGTAACTACTTTGTCCTGGTCAGGGTTGCAGTGGATATTTAGCCAAACCTCTGAGCACTGAGCACAAAGTCCAGTCCATCACAGGGCACTATACACACATATTCATTTACATTTACGGCATTTGGCAGACACTCTTATCCAGGGCGACTTACATTTACCTCATTTTATACAACTGAGCAGTTGAAGGTTAAAGGGCATGCTCAAAGGGCCCAGCAGTGGTCGTGCTGAGATTCGAATTCATGACCTTCTGATCAGAAGTCCAGCATCATAACCACTGAATTAGCACTGCCCACATAGAGTGCACTTCCAGTGGCTGGGTCGGTTCCCAGTGATCCCAGGCAGCGGCAGTGAGAGCGCAGGATCCTTAGCCACTAGGCCACCAGGGAGACATTCACTTGCTTATTCACACCTAGAAGCCAGTGTAGCCAATTTACCTACCGCCATTGTTTTTGGGAGTTGGGAAGAAACTGGAGAACATGGAGACAATCCACATGGGCACGGGGAGAACATGCAAAACTTCTCATAGACAGCAAACAGAGCTCCGGATCAAACCAGGGACCCTGGAGCTGTGAGGTGCCGATGCTACCTGCTGTGTCAAAAAAAATCAGATTGTTATTGGCTTAGAGACACTTTTAAGCAGTACAAAATTCTGCTTTAGCTGACTAGCAAGAAAATTCCCTCCATGTTCACAGTTTTGCACAGTTTGCTTTGCTCATACCAGTGTATAGCAGGTTGGCCTAGTTGGGCTAGATTCACAGACACTTGCAAAAGTCTCAGAAGCATTGCTTAATTTGCCTGGATTATATTTTCAAGCATGTTAGGTCGCATTTACGCAATAATTCAACTTTGGGGCAAATACAAATATTTGATCTACATAAGTGTTGAATCTAACAACTTGTTGATGGCTGTTTTTCACATCACAACTACACAGTTAGCATGACTGAGCACATTTCTTTCATGACTCAGCAGTATGTGGGCACAATAGACAATGCTCAGTCTTGGACCACCATCAGGCATCTCTGCCCGCTTAGTGCTCGAATAGAGTACACTAACTATTTAACAAATCCTTGTTCTGTTTGTCAGCATTTGATTACCAGTATTTGTGTTAAGAGTTATGTATTACATGAGCGGGTAATCTGAGAACAGGCCAGTCTTCTAAAAGGTTATGTGCTGTAAAGGCATTGATAGAAAACGTGGTATGTTCATTTGTATGTGTGTGTGTGTGTGTGTGTGTGTGTGTGTGTGCATGCATGTGTAGATACAGGAAGCAGGCCTTGCGGTGGCACCCAGACAAGAATCCAGACAACAAGGAGGAGGCAGAGAGAAAATTCAAGGAAATTGCAGAGGCCTATGAAGTCCTGTCAGACAGTAAGACTGCTTAAGCTGTGGCGTGTAAATCATATTTATTTTACAATAATTCTTTTCTTCAGTACTAATGCAGTGCTGTATTTTCACATTTCTCAGGAAGCAAACGAGAAGCATATGATACTTACGGCAAAAGTGGCATGCCAAGCTCAGGTGAGAAACTGACAATAGTACATTCTTTCATGTATATATGTATATATATATATATATATATATATATATATTTATAATTTTTTTGTATCTCTTACTTTTCAAAGGCTCTGGCGGTGGCTCTTTTCCCGATGACTTCCCAGGATTCACCTTCACATTCCGCAGCCCAGATGAGGTGTTTCGGGAGTTCTTTGGAAACCAGGATCCATTCGCTGACTTCTTCGGTTAGTCTGAGAGAGTCACTGAATGCTTTAACTGCAGGCTTATTGACTGCTGCTGCTGTTTTTTGGGGTTTTTTTTTCTTTACACATCCTACAGCTCTAATGGGCTTATCACATTCTCCTTGTTCTGTTGTTTGTAGTGTGAGTTTTAATAAATGTCTCATTACTCTCTAGATGATTTCTCGTTTGGCGGCATGCACAGTGGGATGCGCAGCGCTTTTCGTGGACACCATGGCCCCTCCAGACTTGGGCCCAGTCGCTTCTTCTCCTTTCCCTCAGCAGATGGTTGGGATTCATTCTGTAGCACATGCTCACACACACATACATACGTTTTTCCATAGTCTTCAGTTTAGCTAGATTCAGCTTATATTAAGCATATACAAACTAGATTTAAATATAATAGAAATGATGCACGTGAATACAGCAAAAACAAATTGCAGTAAAAGCAAATGCGTCTGTGTCTGTTTTATTGGGTTGATTTAATTTTGACTGTGGTACATCGCTGCGACTTTTTAATGACATTAAGCATTATGTGTCAAAGTTCTGTATAAGATATTTGACCTTTTGATAGAAATAAAGACAGTTTGTGCATGCTGACAACCCACTTTTGGGTAGTGACCCACCAGCTGATAACCACTTACGTAGGTCATGTGTAATTTCAAATTCATTTCATGCATACTCACTTGTTTACGGAATTAACACTGTCCTAATTAAGTACGTTATGGTTCTTTTCTTTCATATGCAGTTGACTTCACCACCTTTTCTTCTTCCTCACTGGGAGGCCTTGGGTCTGGAGGGGGGAATTTTAAATCTGTGTCCACTTCCACACGGATCGTCAATGGGAAACGTACCACAACAAAAAAGTCAGTTTAATTCTGTATGCATTATCTAACATTCTGTCACTTCATTATTATCACTTGGTTGCTAATGTTACTTAAAGTTACTTAATGTTACTTAAATGAAAAGAACAGCTGGGGATCTTTTAAATACTTGTCTTTATAGGATCAGAGAGAATGGGCAGGAGAGAACAGAGATTGAGGAAGATGGGGTTCTGAAGACTGTCCTAATTAATGGTAATTTTTACACTCCATCCAACAATCAGCCCATATAATTCTGACTTCTTAACAGTGATTTAAATCTGGGCAAGTCAGGTTAAGAGGAGCTTGCCACTGTAACCTCCTGACACTGTAACAGATTACTATGTGTGTAGCAGTGAGTGTAATCCAGCTGAGTGTGTGTTCTCAGGTGTAGAAGATGAGATGGCTCTAGCTCTGGAACTCAGCCGCAGGGAGCAGTCTAGCCAGCCTCAGCGGACAGAACAGCATCAGCTCCCTGCCAACGCTGCCCACACTAATCTGGCCAGTCACAACCCCCGAAACAGCACCCAGCGCTCCTTCAGCTCCACCCCTTTCTTCAACTGCCCCAGTGACAATGACGAGGAGGACGAAGACCTGCAGATGGCACTGGCGTACAGCCTGTCTGAGATGGAGGCCCAGCAGCGGGCAGCCGCCTCCACTCAGGATATGATCTCAGGTGCCAGGGGAGGGCGGGGCAAGCAGCAGAAAGGGAGGGATGCTAATCACGAGCCCAGATCAGTGAGGGATGGGATACATGAATCAGCACAAGAATCAGTACAAATCACCTGTTCATCTCCAAATGAGAAAGGAACAGATAAGGGAAGAGGGGGATTAGAAAGGAGTGCCAGCCCAGAGGGGGTTCTTTTAGAGGATAGGAAGGGAGATGAACGAATTGCCAATGGTACTGCTGTGATGAAACGCAAGAGGAAGTGTCAGTGTGTGGTGAGTTAAGTGGGAGTTAGAAGTAATCCTGAGTCCTAGAACAGAGGGAGGACACGCTGTTCAACACTGCTGCATGATACACTCAGTATTAACCCTGTTTATGGCTGCTGTCTTGATCTTAACCCTATCTGAAGTTTTGTGTAGCATGTTAATAGAGAGATCTTTGCCTGTTTGTCACAGAGGGTAAGACACAGTGTTAAGAAGACTTCTTTTTTCTATTTTCTTTTCAATTTTAGCGTGCATAACAGGACTGGTGCCAATTTATCACAGAGAGGATAGTTCTGCTAACTCATGGGCTTTATTTGAAGATGTTAATGCTTCAGAAATGGCACAGTGAAGCAGTGTAGTAACAAATCATATCTCTATACACTATTTGTTTCATACTAACTCACGTTTGGTAGATAATTTGGTTGGTTTGTTTACTATTGGCTTATTTTGCCTTACTTCTGCTATAACATTGAAACTGACATGATGCTGAACACTGAAGTCGGCTTAAAGTACGGATCACCTGTATTATTCAGATTATAAACTAAAAGTGGACTGGTGTCATTAATCAGACATATAAGTGGCAGTTCTGTTTACATCTGTCATGTCTATTAAAAGGAGGGTTAGCTGCAGAGGTGTTCTAGCGTTTTTGTTTGTTTTTTTTTGTTTTTTTTTTGCCACAGCACTATCTGGAGTTCTTTTCAAGAGATAGTGTTGAGAGGAAATTTCTCAAGCGATGACGAATTTCTCAAAATGATGCTACTATGAATGTTTATGAATGTATACTCAACAGAGTGCAAAAACAGAATTTAGGCTGATTCTGCTGTGTCTAAAGATGTTTGTGCAGTAATGGTATGCCTCTTACACTTCATGTTATTCATCATAATGATGTGATAAATCAGCCCCTCTTGTACTTTAACTACAATCAAACTTTAGGGAAACTAAACAGCACTTAATTCAAGTGCAGTGAATGTATGTTTCTGATGAAGATTGGAAAGTGGGATTTTGTTAATAAATGTGTTGTAGACTGTATTAGGTCAGAATGAATCATATGTTGGTGATGTTCAGTGCCTTGAGAATGTTATATTTGATGTGCCATTTATTGTCAGTGTTGCCAAAGGTGGTAGATATGTCTTGTTGTCACCTGCGTTTCCATTTTTAATTACATAAGTGGTCAGCAGGTGTAAAGTTTTTGTAGTGCTAGCAAGTTTTTTACACAGTTGTCAGATCAAGGGAATATCAGTTCTCTTATATGCAATAGACACAATGTAAAAAAAAAAAGCCACAAATCAAAATAGATAGAAGAAGCACATACTGTTTTCAGACATGCAGAATATTGCCATGTTAAGAGAGCGTTTTTTATGAGTGACAATGTCTGTTTTATTGATGAATATAATCTGAAAGTCTTGGAATGGAAAGATGAAAAGTATTGGTATAATTATAAATATAATATTTGCATTTTATTTTTACACTTGTGTTTAATCATTCTTGGTTTGACAGAACAATAAACCTCAGAGAACAAATTTTATAATTGGTTAAACAATCTTTTGTACAAAACTTGCTATATTTTGGTCACTTTACAACGCTGACAGAGATTTTCTTTTGCTTTTGAATTATGTGCAACAAACATATCTAATTTCCTTTTATTATAACTCTAAGCTTAATTTGTTTCCTAATTCTTTAGATTAAAACAGATTAAGTGTTATCACCAACCCCTTTGTTTGTTGTGTCATGCATTCTCCTGTCATAATTAGTCCTTTTTTTTTTTCTTTGTATGTGTGTGTGTGTAAATGTATCTTATCTGCATCTTCATATATTTGTGATTTGGTGTGTTTACCTGACTCCCTCTCCCTGCTGTTACAGAGTCTGACTTCCAGGCCTTCACGGGCTGAGTGGTCACCATGCCCCCCCTTCTCTACCCCTGAGGTAAAGAGTAGTTTAGCATAAACACCAAACCCTGTATATTTATATTTTTATTTTGTGTGCAGTGCCCCCTAACACCAGACCTTTATCTCAGAAAGGGTAGGCTGCCCTAACTTTTTTTTTTTTTTTTTTTTTACAGTGCATTTAATTTTTAATTTTATATTTGATGGTAGACTTGATTATGTGCATTTAAATTAGAATTTGTAATTGGAGTAAATCATAATGAGCTTCACCAGCTCGAGGGTTGCCTACTCCTATCTAATAGCACAGTAACGTTACATTTACTGTGTGCTATAATTTAGAGGATAGCACTATAATAAGGGAAGAATTTTATTCACATGACTGTCTTGTGGTACTCACTCTAACCATTTGCTAGTCTTGGCTTGTGGTGTGGTGTGGCGTGCAGTAGAGAATTAAACATAGATAAGTCTGTCTCAATGACAGCACTAATGCCTCGTCCATCCGTGTGCCCTGAACAGGTGAAGAGCTCCCACGTGCTCTACTCTCCCTCTGGCTCTCCTGCTGCTCAGACTCTTTTCAAAGTTTTATTTGGAAAAATACAAGACAAACAGGTCAATATATTTGCTAAGAATGTGTGTGTGTGTATGTGTGAATTTGTGAGTGTGCGTGTCCAAATCTCTAGATGAAAGACTGGAAATTTATTTAACAATATGCTGATGTTCATAAAGTTTGTCAAAGCTCATTTGTAGTACATTATCATGTCTTACGTAGAAAGTTACTGGGCAGCATTTTGAGTCATGTCCTCTGTTACGTATGCAGTGAATGTATGGCGCTTTTAGAGCGCGAGATTCAAAATCATCTGAAAGATAAAGATGAAACATTTGTCTGATGGGTTTTTATGGTTTTATGTTTGGAAACACAATCTGACTCGTGCACACTTACCTGTAAATGAATCCCAGAAGCCTTTGCTTGAACCCAAACTAATCAGAACTGATGTAAAGGGCACGTGTCCTCGGCCCTACTGTGCTGTTGCACCTGAGTGGCATTTTGATGCCCCATCATTCAGACAAAAATAACACCCTTAAAAATAAACCCTTGCTGCTTAAATACATAAGAAATAAAAGATGATGGGGTCGTACTATTGTAGGAAAATAATCAATGACAGTTGTGATGCCGTTGACACCTCAGAGTTGAATATTTTTCTACAACAACATGTCCTGAAGTGTTTTATTCCTCATATAACACAGCCAACAACTACAATTTTTAATGTATTAATGAATAACACTTTGAACTTTTATCCATTTGTGGATACATGTAATCCGTCAGTTCCTGTTATAGCAGTTTCCTGACCAGCCTCTCTTATTTCATACCTCTTGAAGTGAATAAGGCAAAAAATCTGGAGCTTGTCATATTAGCATATCACCAAGCTGGCATGGTGGAAAACGTACTGGCTGTTACAAAGCGCCAGCAGCGACACCCGAGACTCCTTCTATTAACATTAAATAAACTTCTAGTTACAGCTTCACTGTATGAATGATTACACATCTTTGGTAAAGAGCAGCACATTTTTTAAAATTCATTTATTAGTGATAGATTATGTGTAGCATCCACCATATAAGCCCCTGTGAATGAATTGTTACTATAAAAAAATATAACATGCTAGAATGAGAGCATGAACCTTAACTAACCTTAACCTTAACAACACTTATTTAACACTGTTGTAAATAATTAACCAACACCTTAATTAACACTAACCGTATGAAAATTCGACAGTGTTGTGGTATAAATTACTTTATCATTCTCGCATTCTTAATCACAGTCAGCCGTGTTAGTCCCGAAGCAGCCTGCATGGTAATGTACTGTATGATGGACTCCAACACTATAAAAGACAGACAAAAGAAAGACGGGACAACATAAATGCCTCACACCATGCTGCTGCACCACACCACATTTAATTCAGAACAATGTAAAAATTATAGTCATATATTTCTGTTTTTTATATAGTTTTTCCACACATTTGCTACAGGAATAAACAAATAGACTTATCAATGAATTATTTACAATAATCACACGACAGAAGGTATCCACAAGTCATAAAGAACACAAGGAGAAGCGAGCACAATGAGTGATGAGTATTACACTTTGCGCTGTGAAACACTAACCAGGCAGTAAATTACACTCCAAAAGGAGTGTTCCTGTGTTCAGGTTTTAGTGCTGTGCATACATATATATTCACCATGTTTGCCTGAAAAGGACACTAAATGTGTTCTGATGATGGAGTGATATTTTTATTTATTGGCAACATCCATTGGCAAGAAAAACAGACACGCTCACATTTGCCATTCTGTCATTAGGTCCATTTGTATCAGTACCTGAAGCTTATATAAAGTTTCATCTGACCTTTTACCCAGCTATGACTGATGCACACATAAATCTCTGACCATCCTACTGCATACACAGTGGCACAAAATTCACGGAGCCTTCCCTGCTTTGTAAATGAATAAGGCCATGGTTAGAAATGTATTCTAAAATTTCTCAAGCTTGGTTCAGTCTATGTAATGGCTTGTGTGAGTGTGTGTGAGGAGAAGGCAGTATGCATATGAACAGAGCGCCACACTGCAGAATGGCTCACTGTGGGAGGGCTTTCAGGATGGCATTCACTTCCTCTGCCACAGCTGTGAGGGCAAACTCAAACTGGTCCTACAGAGACAGAAAAACAACATATTATACCTCTGCGCGCACACACACACACACACACACACACACACACACACAATCGCACACACACAATCGCACACACATATTCACAGTAGCCTACACAGGTACTGGTTTTTAAGGAGAACCTTATACACATCCTACACATCCATATACAGTATGAACTTGCAACAAGACTGCAATGACTTGTGTACCTTGGTGCGCACCATACTGGGCCTCTGATCACGAATGTGCTCCAGTGTTGCAGCGATATCAATCTCTTTAACACCTACAAACACAGTGTCACTTATTAAGCCTGAAGTATGAGAAGGAAAATTTCAATGTTTAGAGTATGAGTTATACTGCCTACGTACCTTTCGCCATACGGTTCAGGACCATGTCAATGAGAATGTAAGTGCCAGTTCTTCCAGTCCCGTCACTGCAAGGGATCACAAAATAACTGATTACCATCACAGGTCTTAACCTTATTTTGTTCTGTTCAGCAATATTAGCTCTGATTGTATAAACCATCACTTTAGATTTTATAGTAACATAATCTTTCTAGCTTAAATCAGCTCTGTGATGAACATTATAAACAATATTGATGAAAATGATGTTACAAAGGCCCTCTGTATGTTTAGAGATCCTCCAAAGGTGGGTGTGTACATGTGAATATAAATAAGAAGGGGAGGGAATTAGACTGCCACTACGGTCACCATTTGGTTCAAATGTACAAAAAACCTTACTATTTTCTTTTTTCCATCAACATACATATAGATATGAAGCTACAGAATAGTAACAAACATACTCTCATATTACAACTTCCTAGTAGTATACAAAACCTTTAAAAATGTTTTTTAAACTGAATACGAGCAATTATGTTTAAAAAAAAAAAAGTAAGTAGAAAAACTGAGCTGTGTAAATGAAGACTGATTAATATGTTGCTGCAATGTTAGTAAAAAAAAAAAAAAAAACATGGGTCATTTTAACCTGGACAGAACACATTTTATGTAGGGGATATGACAGTAACAATAAGACATGAGGGTTCTTGTGTGCCCCCTTGAGCTTCAGATTGGTGTTGCATTTGTTTACCTGCAGTGCACAATGATTGGGCAGGATCGGCCTCGGTAGCACTTATTCACTTTCCTGAAAGAAAATCGACCAGGCAAAAAGCAGGATTAAAATGGATTGACCATATAGTCATTCATCACATAAAAAAACATGCTAGTTTTTTTTTTTTAATGGAATATGCTATTTCATTCTGAGCTATCTGTAAGATGAAAGTGTGTTGTCTAGAGGAGATGGAGAACACAGATGTCACAGCTGCCACGTTTAGAGGAGAGAGGAAGAGGAGGAAAAGGAGGGAGAGGCGATGGAGCATCCTTTCAGCCTCGTTCCTGCTGCACTCACACCTACCAATGATCATTTTTGTGACTATGCAACTGGACCGAGACTACTAGCTGCAAACCACAAAAATGACACTGGGAGGTGTGCAACGGTCAGGAGCCCACCAACCTCCATTAGCCAGAGAGAAAGGAAAGAGAGAGAGAGAGAGAGAGATGGAAAAGAAGAGGGCATAAACCGGGAATAACCCCAAGCACATGGGAAATAAAGGGAGAACTTTTTTTGCAGGGCTTCAGCAACACTGAAACAGGACCCAGATACGGAAAGAGAGAGAGAAAAATGCAAGGACTGACTTAGGACTTTCACCAGTTCACCAGGATGCACTTGTGTGTATGGGTGTGTTTGTGTGCACATGCATGGTTATCACTCCAGTGGAGCTGAAGCAGTACCTGCGGAAATCCAGCAGGGGTCGTGTGGAACTTGGGATGCCATTCGCAGGCCAGCTGAGCAGGTGGAATTGGGTCAGTGTGCGTGTCTCCTGCGTCTGCACATTCTTCAGGTAGAAACTACGCACCAGGAAGTCCTTACACCAGATGTGCTCGGACACCAGGTTCACCTGAGAGTCACAGGGACGTCCAGTAAGAACTAGGAAAACCATCTGGTGCTGCCATACACAAACATCTGGGCAAAGCTAGAGGTGCTGATGATTACAGAAACCAATAGTTTAATTAGACTGTGAACTCAGTGATGATCACTCGAATGATATATGTGTCTAACGAACTGTATAACTACACTGGTTGAGTTTAGACAAATGCAGATCTTCTCAAACTTTTTGTAGCCAGGGACTTCTTTACATGTAAAATATTTCAGATTCCAGAGCCCCCATTAATACGGATTTATTTCAACTATCAACTATCATATTTCGTTTAATTATCGAACCCGTAGAGATTTCTATTCTTGAATTTTCCAGAACACATTAGGTCCAAGCTGACATTTATAAGCCGACTTATTGATGGGTTTTTGAGGTAATTCGGATAAACCTATTCAATTCAAGAAGCCAGTCAAACAAAATAATAAGAATAATAAACCACAATAATTATAAGAACTCAATAACAAATAACTTTGATAATAGTGGGTTGCAATTTCCATGGCTATAACTAAAAAAAAATCACCAGTGGTTCTCAAAGTGGGGTCTGGGAAGCATAGCCAGAAGTTTGAGAAGCACTGGTTTAATTAATATTAATTGCATTATTTAATCTAGTTGGTATAACTTAGTATAACTGAAAGCAATACAATGTATATAAAAATTAATTTAGTTGAAACTGAATTAGAAAAGAAAAGTACCGAAAACTTGTTTACCCAAAACTCACTTATAATGGATGTCTAAGGGCACGTAAGTAAACATTTATGGGAAGCATTTTTACTTATTTACTTATCCTCCTCGCCCCTGTTGGGAAATTAGGCAGCAGTGAGACATCGCCATCTATCTCTATCTTGGGCTACTAACTGTGCCATGTCCCATGAGAGTCTCATATTTTTTGCAACACTTAAATTAAGCGCTTTACAATTCATAATTTTTCAGCGGGAAGAATTTCTGCTTATGCGTCACCAATGTAGGCAAGATAAACATGTAAACACTGAATTGCCTCAGTTTCAGCTTGAAGGAGCAGGGATACCTGAATTTCTGTTTACTGTATTGTTCCAGTGTGTGAAGGTTAAAACTACATAAGAACAGCTTTGGTAAAAGCTTCTCAAACTGCCCTTACACTTATAATTAGAAGAAGACCTTAGAATTATACCTGAGTTTTGAGTAAACTAGCTTTTCTGTACTGTGCCAGAATTATTGTATGGTAATCACAGATGCAGTGGGTAGAGGTTAGCTGGAGTACCCTGAAGTATTCTGTGTATGCTATTTGTTTCCATGAGTAATTCAAATAAATGCAGGAGCATGGTTTTACAACCACGCTTGTGATTATAGAATGTGTTTTTCATTGCGTGTAACTAGTTCATGTTAATGTGTCTAATTGAACTTATCCAGGAAAGATCCAGTCATGTGAGAATTTTCACCTCATAGATGTTGTATAGAGATGATCCTTCATCAGGCCAGTAACGTTCACACTGCTGTTCTCCGTCCTCTACTAGAGCAGTCATCATCACGATCACTGTGCAGCCATTCTCCCATACCATCTACAGTGCACACACACACAAATGCCTGTCAAAGGAAAGACTGCACACAGCAGAAAAGCGGTCTAACGGGCCATCTGTTTTTAGTGAGTAAATGGTTATTGAGCAGAACAGTGTGAGAGTTAATTGTTAACCACTGAACTGTTACCGACCTGCCAGAAGTCAGCAATGGTGTGTGGCAGGGGGCCTTGAGTAGCGATGTAAGCAGGCATGCGTGGGTCATGGTCTATCTGTGAAGGAAAAGGGTAATGGTCTCTAACAAGGCTATTAAATTAACTACCAGGTTGGAAAAATGTAACTTTCTCCCCTTTCGAATTTCTGTTTATTTCCTTTGAGTCTGTGTCACACATCAGCAACATTTTTGAGAGTGGACTTTGAGCTGGAGTCCTTACTATAATGCTGGCATTGATGTAGTCCTCTCTAGCGGGGTTTGTCTCCGGCTTCAGCTTCACCCGGGAATGGTCATCTGGATTCACACGCACACACACTCATTAACACTGACCTTTCCCATACTGAATAACACATCTTGCTTCATTAACCCTGTATATTTCTGCAATTGTGTATAATGACAAGCCTCAGATGTAATAGAATAGAGCAGAGAAGAAGAGAAAAGTCTGTCTTACAGGGCACAAAGTCGGGGTTGCGGTTCTTCGCCAGGTTGCTCTCGCTCTGGGCGACGGAAACAGAGCTGGGTTCAGCCTGGTACGAGCACAGAGCCTCCCACTCCTTTAGCAAACGGTCCTTATTCTTCAGATGGTCCTCCATGTATGCCTGGAGAAATGAGGAAACAGCATGTAATACATTTTAATTACCAATTTGTTTATGCTTATTTTGTGAGGGCAGCAGCTGGGAAATATGGCTATATATATAAATGGAAAAGGTGCAATCTAAAGCTAAAAAAACCAACTGATTTCATCATTACTGATGCAGAAAGCAATTATTCTGTGCAGTATGAAATTTTATGTAACACTAATAATCTAAAACTCAGTTTACATATTACACAACACAATGCTAAAACTGCATTTACACAGAAGTGTTAATAAATTTGTGTTTTGGTTACAAATTTGAGAACATGTTCTACAATAATGAGCTGTAAGCAGTGTGCGTGTGTGTGTGGTTGTGTGTGTGATCAGAGTTCTCTGTACCAGGATCATGTGTCCGGTAGAGATGTCCATGTTGGACTGGGCGGGCTCTTCGCTCCATGAGGGCGTGCTGCTGTGAGAGCTGGGGCTGTGTTGTGGCCCATCGCTGAACTGAGACGACACACTGCTCACTCGAGACGTATCCGTCCCCCTCCGTCCGCCTGGCTCTGGACGGCTAAACGACGACTTGGCTGCCATGTGCTGCCGACAGAGCTCCTATCACACACACACACACACACACACACACACACACACACATACGCATACAGACATGTGCACACACACACGTGAACGCACACACATACACACAAACACACATAGATTTACATCTAATATGTAATTACGCACCTTCTCTATTAGTTTCACTGTAGCTACTGAATAATTCATAGTAGTTACTGAATAATGTGAATAATGTGTGCGAATAATGTGTGTCATAAGTGAATAATAAGCTGGGAGTTTAAGGATTTCCTCTAGAGCAAAAATATGCCTGCCTTCTCCAGAGGGTGACATATAATATCCAAAATGATACATAAAATGATATATATTCTGTATTCATTTCTTATAAAATTCTGTCCCACCTGGTAATCAAAATGGGTCTCAGTGCCAGCCTCGGGGCCGAGGCCCAGCTTCCCTGACTCCAGCTGACGAGCATGATGACGCAGACAAGCAATAGCTAAAGCAACCAACACCACCACACACACACACGCCATGGCCACCACGGTGAGGACAACGCCACGTGAGCCATCGTTGATCCGCGTGGCCTGGGGAAGCCCGCGTCCCTCGCTTCTCTGGAAAGCAAGAACGAGAGAGGGAGAGAGAGACAGAGAGAGAGAGAGAGGGCAGGAGAAAAAGGCACACTGATAAGATAATAATCGTTAATTAAACATTCAATATTAATTTCAACATAAAATTCATCTGCTGAGCTGCATCTGTGTGTGTCGAATCGTACTGCACAATTAAACAATGAAGCGGCAATTGAGAGGAAACATACAGAATAAAATAAACTATTTGTTCCAACAGCCGTTTGCACTCAACTTTGCCACTAGAAATGAAGTGATTATTCACCAACACGCCGGGAAGTCAAAGGCCTAGTGGAACATGTCTGGAACAGCAGTGCAGAAGAAGAGAGGGCATGAGAGAGGGTGTGTTTGGGTGGTCTCTCTGGCACACTTAACACTGCATCTCCCCCACACTCGCGCACTATGGCTCTTTTGTCTCTCTCTTTGTTTGTGTAAACAAGCTGGATGTCAGTGCCATCATCAGCGACTAATTACTCAAGCAACACACACACACACACACACAGCCACGTGCCAGGCCTCCTCAACTCTCTTAAATAATTAGAGAGAATTACCTGCCCCCTCCTCTTTTTTTCATAATTAACAAGTAAACAATTAAGGAAGTCCCTCCCCCTGAAGAGTAGGGTTAATCATCCAGAGATCTCTTACACTCGCTTATTTACACTCACTGTCACTCTGCTATTCTCTAATTTTGTTACTTCTTTACGAGAAAGAGAAGAAAGGGCAGAAAATGAGAAAGGGAGGGAAAAGCAGTTTGGGCCCCGAGCCTCCAAACCTGCCTGTTGATGTTGCCATGGTGTCTGGGAGCCTCGGCAGGGGAGAACAGGCCCCGGTGCTGCCATGGCAACAAGAGAAAGCTCAGAGTAATCAACGGCCATCAGGGAGAAAGAGAGAGAGAGAGAGAGAGAGAAATAAAGCGAGTATGAGAGAGACAGAAAAGAGCGGGAAGATGTGAGTGGATGAAGAACGACGAGGATATTACGAACAGCCCTTTCCTAATAAACAACATGCATCTTAGAACAGACAAATTCTTACTCTCAATATAAAAATAGAGAAATTGATACCACACCTTTGTATGTTCAGCTCAATTCCTTTTTAGTATTAACCAGTTATTGAAGGTGTATATACATCTTTATATATCTATATTTATGTATAAATAAATAAATAAATAAATAAATACATTTTTCGTTTGTTCATTTCTCCTCCACTATGATTAAAATAAATGCAATTATTTTGTATCATATACATTTAATTCCACGTTTATGAATTTTTGCAAGAAAAATTGGGAAAAAATACAATTTAAATTAAAAAAAAATTAAAAACTGATCTCAAATTATAAGTCATGCACAAATGAAATGAACTCAGTATATTTACATTTAACCCCACATTTAAATCTGGAACAACACATTGAAATAAATTCTGAAATTAGAACTGATATGAAACACTAGTTCAGTTTACACCTGGGTAAACTTGGTCACAAAACCTACATTTAAATCTCAACAGCTGGAGCAATGACCACAGCTACACCTAGGCCGATGCAGACCCTGAAGACCATCATGGCATAAAATTGGAGGGAAAATATTATAGCGCATGTGAAGTTGGTATATTTTATTTATTTATTTTACATCACTGAACCTAATGGATTTAACGCACACTTATCACTCACTGAATTAAACTGAATTGAAAATAAAAACTGAACATTGGGTGTAAAGCAGCTGTTTTACCGATCTCCCTGCAGACCAACGGCACGCTGCTCACATCCATCCGAAAGCAAGGCATCGCACAGCGGGGCTTAGGAGTGCACTGTTTTAGCAATGGGAGACGAGTGTGAATACATCCTTCTGCTTCACCACGGAAACGCTGAGGCACCCTCTCATTTCCTCCTTCTAGCATTTCTCAAAATTCACCAACCGATTCACCCCCTTTTCTTTTCTCAGTCCTCTTCACACGTCTTTTCCCCCCTTTTTTTTATTCTGCTCTCATACCTCACATGTTTCTCAGCCCGGGTCTATGTCCCCCTTCATCCCTCCCTGAGTTCGGCCCTTTCTCTTGAAAGAGCAGAAGAATGTTCCGGAGAGTGGATATGGGGTGTGGAAAAGGGGTTAGCGGGGGTGGGCAGCGCGCGACTGGACCGAGGGACAATGGAGAAGGGGGGGAGGGGAGGAGGGGACGGGGTGTGGGGCGCCTCACCTGCTACTCCAGAGAGGCCCTCGAAAGGAAGAGTGACAGGCTTTCAGAATCCAGTGAGGAAAAATGAGCTGGTTCAGGACAGGAGCACAAAGGCCCCCCAGGGCCAGGCAGAGAAACGAAGAGGCAGAGAGAGGGAACGAAGGAGAGTAGAGAGCAAAGGCATGGAGGGGTGAAAGGAGTCAAACCACAGTCACAGAGGGCAGGAGATAGAGGAGGGTAAAAGGGTGTTTATCGGCTGATTAAACATGATACATGAGAATCTGTCTCTGCAAAGTTGCACAATGACCTGTCATTTGCTCACGTATCCTACCTTACTCAAAAAAAAAGATGAAAAAAGGATGCACATTAAAAAGTTAAAGATAACATCTGTTCCTTGAGAGGTGCAAGAATATTAAGCAGGGTCCCAGGACCTCCTGACCATCCCCCATAATGCCCTTTGACCTCATATGTGCCCTTTAACCTCTGCCACAGAAAGGGTACACACACATATAAGAGAGTGTGTGAGTGTGTGAGGGTGGGTGTGTATGTTTTTTGGGTGGTTGTAGGGGCTACGTTTGCACAGAGCTTCACTATATGCATCACAATAGATATAGTGGTGCAGAAATCCAGTGTGGCCCTGCATTCAAATCTCACTTACTGGTTTATTATTGAATCTGAGAAACTTTATTTCACCACTTCAGTGATGCTGCCTTGTTATCTAATATAAGCGTTCAGGGCATGACTCGTCAAAATCCTCAGTGTTCTCCACACCAGGAATAATATGTTGAAGGCGATATACTCTGAATATAAAAATATACTTGCCTTAGGAAGTGTTATTTTTCCAAAATAAGAAAAATACATACCATCCTATACTTGCAAGATGTGCCTATGCCCCCATGATATTGTCTTTTGCACCTAATCATGTTGTAAATATCTATTGTGCTCTCTCTTCCTCTCTCTCTCTCTCTCTCTCTCTGTCTCTCCCTCCAGCTTGTTCATGTTCTGATGAACACACGATTGCACAGAAATCTCAGAGCAAATCTCGACTAAAACGACTAATACTGAGTGAAGCTGGGATAATGATTAATGATAAATGATAATCAATGTGCTAATTCCTAAACAAAACACACAAAAATCCAGCGAACTCCTGTGTACCTGCAACGGCTACAAGCACATTACATCATCTCACTCATGCATGCTGCTCTGTCTGGTTACTACAGCAACCAATCCACCTGACATCACCGTCCGAGATGGAGGATGAGTGCTTAACACCAGTGTTTCATTTCAAATGGATAAACACACACACACACACACACACACACACACACACAGCGTGCCAGTGTCTGACACATTATGCTGATAAGCATATAAAAAGAATCAACATAGAATACCATATGGGAAGACTCAATTAATATAATATGTGGCTTCATTTATATACTATTTTGCTTTAATAACTAATGAAATGTAATTAAAATCTATTTAAATCACTTGGAAAATTTGTTTATATGCTTAAAAATTTGATCAAAAGATATTATCCTTCTATCCTTATACCTTGTATCAAAACTATGCACGAGTAATCTCGATTATTTATTTACAATACATAATTTTGTAAAAAAATTAATTCAGTTATGTAGATATTCATCTCCATAATACAATCTGAGGATAATCCTGTTCCTATGTACTGTACAAACAGACTAAAATACATACAAACACATAAGTCATTAATCAACAGTCCATTAAGGCGTGGTTCAGCCTCTAATTGGTGGTATAAATCAGAGTAAAGGAGCAGTGGACTGTTTGTGCTTCTTAATAATTTATGACTCAAATCCATGAGCAGGTCTAAGCTTTACATTACACTTAAACGGTTAAGCATTCCCACAATGATGCTGGTAAAAATACTTCATCAGAGTGTGATTTCCCTATTTCTGTTGTGTATTTAATAAAATCATTAACACCGTGTGCATTTAAGTATGCACAATGCAAGACTTTTCCTTTGAAATATTTAGCAAATGGGAATGACATATTTCATAATTACAAATTTTAGTCGCAATAATGACTTTCCTTTTTCCCTTTTATATATAAAATTAAAAGCATTGATCTGCAGGGCATTTCTACACTCGATCTAACTGATACTTCCAAAAGAATTCACGCCGATTAGACAACAGATTATTGTAACTGTGGCAAAACAAAAAAACTCAAAGCTTGAAAAAAAAAGGAATTAAAAAAGCGAAAAGGTATTTATAGCAATCACAGTACAATGAAATAAACTAATGAAAGCAAATAAAAACACTATATTCTTAATGCAATTAAGAGAACATTTAGGGCCTACCTGAGCCTGAATCCTCAGTGGTGGAGGAGAATATTCATTGTGAAAACACACACATGAGAGCCTTTCTGCAGCAAGCCAGAATAAAGCTAGACTGAGAAACACACGAGGAGAGACAGCGCTTCTCCTCCAACCTGCACACACCACTGGATCTAACATTTACAAGCCAGCGTGAAGTCAAAGTACACAAAGTGGAGAAGCTGTACATGGAGAGCCCTGTCCCTGAGCGTAACCTTGAAAGATGATGGAGCGGATGAGGGACTGTGAGGGACAAATCGCAGAGAAAGGAGAAATCAGTGGGAAGAAAAAAAGAGGGAAGCCTACATGCCTCCCTGAGCTGTGTCCGTCCCATATGAAGCTGAAGGCCCCGTAACCTCCCACCTCCATTCAACCTCCACCACTTATGTCACATCAAACGGTGTTGCCATGGCGACCGCTCCACGTGTTACTGATGGGCCAGAGGGGGACGACACACTGATGCCCCTGATTGAACAGGCCTGGGTGGGTGGGGGGTGTGATACTGTGAGCATGAGGGGGGAATAAAACCACTGGAGTATATAGAAAGTCTCGTGGTCTCAGGGTGGAGAAAGAAAGAGTATTTAGCTAATAAACTCTGAACTGCACATCTGTAACAACCCTAAAGTTTAGATAATAACAGATTAGATGAAGCAGAAAACACATCCTAGATTTGAGATAGAGACCGCTTTAAATGCAGCAGAGAACACATATTTCACACATAGGCCTTGAGTAGAAATAAACTGTTAAGTGTCCTGTGAATTTTTGTGCTAGAACAAAGAACATGCACTCCTCTTCAGAATGTTTAACGTGTGTGTGTGTATGTGTGTGTGTGTTGCAGGTTGTGCTTAGCAGACAGCACAATTAACAAGATTGCTGGATAATCTCAGTAAGGTTTGCAGGGGGTACAGCTCAGCAGAACAACAAACCATGTAGATTAATTCAATTCAGTAATGAAGCAGAGAGTCAGAGAGAGGGGGAGAGAGAGAGAGAGAGAGAGAGAGGGTGATGGTGGGGAGGTGCAGAAGAGGATTTGGCCCTAATAATGGAGAGACAAAAAAGAAGCAGGTGCAACCAGGTCTCATTACCGAAGCAGAGAGAAAGAGGATGAGAGAAAAAAACGAAAGATAGGGTACAAAAGAAGGACCCACACACACACACACACACAGATACATGCACACACACACACACACACACACACACACAGAGTCATACACACAATCATTCATACATTACACATCTCAAAGCAGAGAGAGTGTCATAGCCCCCGACTGAACAATGTCGAATAATTAAAAATATGAGCAGCCGGATGCAACAAAAGACCTTCGACTGCATTCAAGGGTCTACAACAGCTGTACACAGTGAAAGGAGAGTGAAAGCGATGGAGAGGGACAAACGCTTGAATATGCACGGGTGAGCACAAAGGCCACGAGAGAAAGAGTGGGGGAGATTGAAGGAGAGCGAGGGGGAGGCTGAGAGGAGGGGTCAGTAGCGGAGGTAACAAAAAGAGAAGGGCCGAAAAGAATGGCAGAGGGGAGAATGGCAGGGAAAGAAAAAACAAGAGTGAGAGAGAAGTGAGGAGCAGCAGGGGAAAAAAAACGAAGTATTTTTAGGCGGGAGAAGGGTACAGTAGAGACATTAGTGGACCAGAGAACTGTGAATGAACTGTGAATCTTAAAAGCACACAGTAAATTATATTACAAAATACGATTTGCAACCTAAAATGAAATTGCGTATAGGCTAATAAATGTTAATGAATTCTCATTCTAGTGAGGCTAATGGCTCAAGCATGACCAAGTAATACACATGTACCAAAAGTGAGAGGCCCATGCAAAGCAATTAACAAGACGCCCAATCCATGCATCATTTCAGCAGAGAAACAGACAGAGAATTAAAAGAAAAAAAAAAGAGAAGTAAGTGCACCCACCTCTCCCACCCCCGACTGAATGATCTTTAGACCCGTCTCTCCCTCCAAGAAATTCTTCTCAGCCACTACGGAACAAAGGGAAGTAAAATGTCCACTCTGTTATCACTCTTATATATGATAAATGTACAATACTGAGTCATAATGTCATATAGCTTATTAATAAATATAAAATGTCTCAAAACTGTCACATTTTGACATTTCTATGCTGAGATATGATTTGACATATTTAATACAGAACGGCACAATTTTCCAGAAAAACTTCATAAAATTAAGTCTAATGCTCTTGAAGTTCTTGGATAGAAGAAGCTGAAATTTGAAATAATTAGAGCTGGAGTGTGTGATGCTCCCCGCGCCACTCCTCTTTCTGTCAGCGTGTGTTCAATTGCCTGTTGACTGAAACCAAAACGAGAGATGTGCAGGAGTGAGCGAGCTTGTCACTCACCAGCTTTATTGGCCACGTCCTCTGCGCTGAGGTTCAGAGAGTTCTGTCTGATCCTGAACGTCAGTGCAGGCCCCACCACGCTGCACACATACACACACACACACACACACACACACACACAGAAACACCGGCGCTGATGGATGTGTTCTGTGCAGCTGAGATTACACTTAATGTATTACACTTTGTCTTCCTTGTCATTCTCAGTGTTTTTCTTTTGTGTCTCATGTGTTCACAATCAAACACACACACACACACACACACACACACACACACACACACACTCATGATTACATTCATGCTCATTGTACCTGATGTTGATAAAGCTGCTTGTTGTGAGATGGATCCTTTCTGCCAGCGTTTCTAATAGCTTTACACCATCGTACAGGCTCAGAGGACTGAGGATTAATAACGTATTAACGTATTAACGTATTAATAAGTATCAGACTAAAGTAATTTTACTTCACAAGTTTAACTTCTAAACTTTTACTGTCATTAAGTCAGCATTGTTCTGTTCTACGTTAAGATCATAAAATCCTACTTTATCCAAAACAAACCAGGCTGTGAAATCCTTAAAGATCTCTGTCAGGTGCTGAAATGAGTTCGAATAATGAAGTACCTCTGATTTGTGACTATGTAGCCATACTCCTCCCTGACATTTATGCCATCCTTGGCTCCTGGTTTCAGGCTTGTGCGGGTCTTTTCCTTATCCAGTTCTGCTTCCTTCACTGGCCCATATGTGGTCGCTCCAGGCCCCTGAGCCACAGTGACGGGAGCCGGGGCAGAGGGGGACGGTGTAGAGGCTAGCTGGAGCCCCGGGGCGGTGGGCTGAGTCACTACAGGGGACACAGGTTTGGCATCTTTCTGCGACACCCTGTCACTGCCCTCCACAATCGTCTGAAATGATACAACACAACAGGACATATTTTACTTCTTAGAATGATAAAACACCAACAAATCAAACCCTACTGCTAAATTTATAATGTTATGAAATAAATAATATACTTCTATATAAATGTAAGACAGGAAAATTTTATTTTATATAAAAATACAGATCTAATAGATCTAGTAATTGAATAAAAAAGGAAATTCTTCAAGAGAAAAACAGAGGCATCAGAGACCACCTTAATACCATTGTAATTAAGTTTAATCTGCTTCAGCCTTTTACAGATATTAGTCATAATCTTATTATTTTACATCCACTTGTTGCTATGGAAGCACACACTACCCATAAGGGCAATTATTTGTTATCCCCTAAAGTAAAAAGAAAATCATAAATAAATAAATAAATAAATAAATAAATAAATAAATAAATAAATAAAACTTTGAACAATAGCTTAAAAGTTTATGACGAAAGCACTATGACACTTTTGAGAGCAATTTCATGCATTTTTATTATTTTTAAAAGCTTTAACTTAGCATTTAATAATAATACAGTTTTAGTAAATTATTTAACTAGCACGTTTTTGTGTCAATTTATTATTTCAGAACATACTTCTTTCACTGTGACCGTTCCCGGATGTTTATCTGAGAATGAGAAGAATGAGAAAGAATGAGAAAGAATCTGATCAAACAATCATGTTCATCATCATGATAATCTCATAGACAGTGCTTTGCTACAAAGCAAACGCCAAATGATTTGGATAAATGAAGAAATTTTTTTTAAATATTACACGAGTTGGATATTAAAATACAGTATTTCTGTGTTGGTGTGTTGGTGTGTGTGTGTGTGTGTGTGTGTGTGTGTGTGTATGGTTTGCCTTGTACCTGTGTTCTCGGTTTCCTCCGCCTGCAGGAGCTGAAGCAGGAGGGCGAATTTGTTTAACTGTTGAGGGCTCAGCCCTCGTGGATCCACCCCAGATCTCTCCAACACTGTGGACAGCTGCACTACTGTATCATCTACAATGCACACACACACACACACACACACACACACACACACACACACACACACACACACGCACACAGCTAAAATATTATAAACACAACTATGCACACTCAAATTGCATGACTGAATTCTAGCTGCGATTAAGGGTTTGTGCACAAATTTTAAGATCTACGGCTTCCAAACTCCCCCAAATCGTAACCGATTCTTTTTTATGTATTCTTTGTCGTCCTAATAGAAATGCTTCTAATACACAGCTCAAAATAAAAAAAACACTGCAAATAAAAGAGACAGCGTTTAGCCATTTTTAAGGGGCGTTCCGACTATGAGACAGTCCCATAGAAAAATACATATAGTCAAATTAGAAAACAAAAGACAGCCGAAGCCTCATTATCGCCCTCATCGAGCGCACACGCCTACAGATCTGCACTCACCGTCCAGCCCTGGCAGAGAGCTGTAGTCCTGTAGAACCTTTTTGTTGGTCCGCTGGCGTGAGCTGGGTCGCTCTGGCAGGGTGTAGTCCTCCCCATAATCCAGTGGGAAGTCCAAGTCCTCATAATAAGGGGCAGCGGGGAGGCCTGCTGCCCCCCGATGGTGAAAAGAAGGCTGTGCAGAGGAGAGGTAGAGCGACACGGCTTCCTCTAAAATCTGCCTGTGTCTGTCTCGCTGGTGCTGCTGTGAGCCTGAGCGAGACGAGGGACGCTGGTAGCCTGCACCAGCATGAGGGTGCAGAGAGTGTGACATGTCATCCTGTTAGAGAGCAATCACAGACAGTTAGTCTAACGTGTTTCAATCAGGATTTGAGCCTCATGTGAGAATAATGGGTATATTATGGAACTAAATAATGATAATGCCACTTGTCAAAAAGATGTTAATCATGGAATTTATGCTAAAATACCCACACTTTCTAACTTTCTCTTCACACATATACACAGACACACATATTAATACACACACAGCCACATCAATAGCTGTACCTGCAGATATGTATATGGGTCTAATGGTAAGGCTTGCATGCGGAGTGCTGAGGACTGGCGAGGATCTAAAATCATATAATCCAAATAGTTCTGGGCAACGCTGGGTTCTGACTTAGAGCTCAAATAGGTCTTTTTAGAAGCAGCCTGTGTAGACCTGAGCAGGAAACACATAAACAGATAGTTACGCTTAAAAAATAAAACGTCAAGTGTTGGCTGAATAAGAATTTACATAGTAGCACAATATGCTTTACAGAATAAGTGTGTATTAGAGATGTAACTGAATATGAATACATTATTCATAAAGAACGGATAATGTGTTCTAAACAGATATAAATACAAATATGAATAGGAGGAGCACGATTCTTTTTTTTTTTTAGCTTACCAGAAAGGTTCACAGGTGGAGAACCTAGGCTAGAAGTGTGCAGTGGGACTGGGACTGGGCTGGGACTGGGATTGCATCAATAAAGTCACACTAGCAGGAGGTCTTTACTTTCATGTGAGTGATATGAAGCTCACATGACAAACAAACACTGTTCAACCAAACAAACTTCATCCTTAGTAGCTGTCTGGTCAGGGTTGCAGGGGTTTAAATTACTACTAGTTTATTTAGTTTGTTTATATTTTGATATAAAATATTGTGGGTGGTACAAACAAAAGTAGTAACTGCACGAGTCCTGCACACATCTCTAGTTGAGGCCTATTATGAACCCGAGTAAGGAAAAAAAAATGTTAAAACCTCTGGCTTAGACCATGCCCACCTTGGGTTTAAATCCGAATAGAGATATGGATATTTGGAGCACTAAACAGATACAGATACAGATAATCAATATTGTTTTATGCTTGCAAGTTTGTAACAGCCTGTACAGCCCTATTTATATAAAAAGCATAGCCAAATTGTAGCATTAATACCTTTTCTGACAATATCATAAAACTGAACATAATCCAGTCAAGTTCAAAGAAATGTATTCTTTGAATTTCTAAAGGAAGTCTCGCAAACAGTTTGGGCTGGCAATACAAAAAAAAAGTTGAAGAATGCTAAGAGTGTTCATGACTCACTGCGCTGGCTGAGAGGTCTGGGCTCGAGCATGAGGAATCCGGCTCAGCTCCTTTGCTATGATGTGCTGGGTGATATCATCCTGCCAGGAGAATCCTGTCCACACCCACATGCACAAAACACAACAGAGAATGTGTCAGACAATAGTTAGGCTGTTTTTTTGTTTTTTTTCCTAAAAAAAAACGATTGTGTTGAATTTTGATGATCAATTTAAATTAAACCTCCAAGACTGGTAGCAATTTGGGAGCAAATATTCTGACTCATCTTTGGTTACATGGGAATTTGATATATATAATAAAATATGAATCACTTTTGCGTAGGGGTGTATCAACACTTTAAAACATATTCAACTGTGAAAGGACTCTTTGTGTGGGTTATGAGTAATAACAC
>CM040979.1:20526254-20572328 GCA_022985145.1 Pangasius djambal
ACATTTATTTTCTTTGTTTTAAATATTTAAAAATTCTAAAACCTTCTGTTTATTTCCAATTTTAAATGAAAAAAAACCCCCAGATATTCAATGTGGTCTGAAACTTTTGGATCCCATTGCACATATATATATATATATATATATATATATATATATATATATATATATATATATATATATATATATATATATATATATATATTTTATATATATATATATATATATATATATATATATATATATATATATATATATATATATATATATATACTAACTACACGCACACACACACACATTATAAATATATATATACTAACTACACATATATATATATATGTGTGTGTGTGTGTGTGTGTGTGTGTATGTGTAGTTAGTTTGTAGTTGGACTCTGATTTGAGCTGACCTCTCCCCTACTCCCACATTCAGCTCTGCATCAGTGAGCAGTAAACAGTCACAGCTGAAATCTGTCTCTGCCTGTCTTTGTATGTCTCTGACTCTGTCTGCTTCACAGTCAGTCTGCAGCCATGGCCTCTTCGCAACAACAAAAATACATTACACTCTAATAAAAAGCAGCATTTAGACACACAGCGCTCCAGAAAAGCAGCTGATGACCTGGATCTCTGTGGACGCTCACAGGGCCATGGCTTTAATGTCTGTACAGGACACAGCTGATCAAACACAGAGACTGCTCAGCGGCCAGTCAGCTACTGACCACTCTTCTGTCTCAGTGTGTGTGTGTGTGTGTGTGTGTGTGTGTGTGGGAATAACCTGAAATGGCTAACAGCACTCCTGACAAGTGCACAGAGCTCGACAAACACAGATAAAAAGCTGCAGTGATACCACAGGGTATGAGTAAAACCTGAAGTGGCCTGATTGGCAGTGAGAAAAAAAGGCAGCAGCTGGATCAGACCAAAATGTTGTCAGTATTAAAGGTGTTAATGCTGGCGGTACATCAGCCTTTCTCCAGCACTGGGAATGGACAGATGTGGCAGTAATTTTTCACTAGGCCCAGTGCACATATCCCATTTGAATTAATCATGGCAAATATAAATGGGATGAGATGGGGCTTGTCAATCTCACTTCCCCCCACTTGCTAACCAAATGAGTGATTCAGGAGGAAATTGAGAAGGGAGAGAGAGGATGTTATCACATCTCTGAATATGGCAGTGACAGCTTCCCACTCACACTGGATGCATTGTCTGCAGTTTGATGGCTGTTTTCTTAGTCATACACAACTCATCTGTCAAAAAAAAAAACATAAAATGCAACTTTTGGCATAAAAAAGAAGAAGACGCCAGTTTTCACCGACAGGATTTCAGAATTTCTGAATTACTGATCTGCATGGATCAGTGGACCTGTGATGGTGAAGACATGAGAAAGAATGTGTGATGGGTCTCCATGCACTCAGTGAGTCATTGCTGCACAGGAAGCACAGCAGAGAAAAAAAAAACAAGAAGAGAAAAAGAGAGAAACAGGTATAGTAATCTCACCTGGTGGGCAACATGGAATATGTGGTATTTTAATCAGAACTTATTTCTGCAGTCGATTTACTATGCAGGATAACACACTGTAAAAAGAAAGCAGCCATATACTATGAAGATTTATTAGCTGTGAAAAAACGAAGACACAACTACTCTGTTCTCAAGCAATAACAGACCGCAGTGGCATCATTTATTTTAGTTAGCACTGAAACGTTGGCATAAATCTACCAGCCAGTTTACAGTATGAAGCATAGAGGAGGATAAGAAAGGTTCCTGAGCTCATTGTTCTCCTCAGACTACAGTGATCAGGTGTGTTGGGATCCCTATGGTCAGAGCAGTTAGAGGAACAGCCTGGGGGGAGGAAGAGCAGGCTGTAATGTGACCGCTGTCCGTGGTGCTGAAAGCTTCAAGCTTGAAGCAGCGCTCAATTTGCCACCAGTTGCTCCATAAGGTGGACGGAAATGACGGAAACGGCCAACGTATTTATGAGCACGAGAGCGTCAGGGTTTGTTTTGTGGATAAACAGACGTCAGGTTTGATGTAACGAGGAAAATCTGAAGCGTATCAGAAGCGCATCCTCGCTCAGGCGCGTCATCGTAAACACTCTCTGTTTCTGTTTCTCCCCCACAGTAAACAGCTTAATGTTATTATGGCTGTTTTGGAGATGATTGCACATATAACGTACATATAATTTTAGAAATATAACTACAACCGCAAGTCTCCTCAGCTTTAATCAGCTTTGCAATCACAATGATCAGCTCATATAACACAAGCCTATTTTTTCCCCTCCATCCCACTCCCCTTCTTGTCTTCCCTGCGGATATCCATCTACTCACCGTATTTGCCTGCTGTGACAAGCTGGTAGAGCACAGTCATTCCCAACAGGGCGTTCCATAACCGCGGACGCATCGTCGCAGAACGATCCACCAGAGCGCAATTTGGAGAGCGCCGGTTTAATTCCGCATTTTGGTCTGGAGTTCGCTGGAGCAGTAAGCACGGCTCAAGAGCCAGTCAGGTTAATGCCAAACCGAGCGTGATCTGGTTAGGCAGTAAAACACACTCTCTCACACATACACGCACGGAGATGCTGGAGAAAGCTTGGAATGTGCGGCGCGGATCGGGATCAGGAGCGGGAGTCGTGCGCCAGGCCAATCAGCAACTCCATCACACGCACCCCCACCCCCCACCCCCCACCCCGGTGCTGTGGAGGGAACCCGCAGTGACGTCATCAACGGACCCGGAAGGGGGACGAGGGACAGGCATTAAGGTCTTCCTTAATGTCTCACAGACATTCATATGGACGCTTTGGGTTCCCGAGCTGAGACGTCCCAAAGCGCACATCACACTACAGCAGTAAAGCGCGCGCATGTGACGCATTAGTAGCTGTAGCTGTATGCAGTTTGGGACGTAGCAGGTTTTTATGGCTGCTGTTTAGATTACTGAGGCTGCTGCACAAACTAATACACTCTAAAAAGTGATTATGGCCTTAGGTAGCCTTTACATATTGATATAATGCCCATGCATGTACGTATTTCTTTGTAATGAGTTTAACACAAACTTGCCATTTGTGGAAATTCTACCCTTATTTTAAATATGTTGATCTATGAATTTTCTTTCAGTGTACTTCTAGTGTACATTTCTTACCTCCTCTTAATAAAGCATTATGAAAGAGAAAGTGGGTCAGGCTAATACACTAGACTGGCCAAACTGATTTGTTCATTGGACCAGCTTTTGTTAGTTAAGTAAATAATGTGTTTATATTCACTTGGAAAGCATTGCCTTATTATTCTGTTATTTTCTTAAAACAGCTTCCTGCAACTTTGCATTAGTAGTGGAAATTTACAAACTGCTTCTATCTACCAGCATGTACCAGCTGGTCAAGTTGGTCTTCCAGCTTTACTAGCTCTGCTTGCATTTTGTCAGCTGGTAGACCAAACTGTTTTATTATTATTATTATTATTATTATTATTATTATTATGATGATGATGATGATGATGATGATGTAAGGATTCTTAGCTTCCTAAAACAGTTCTTAAAGCCTTTCCAATAAGGAAACAATTTATGATAGTGTTCTACAAAGACAGACAACTGAAAAAATGGGAACATAAAAGTGGGAACTGAAGATCTATATTTCATTTTCTAAGCATTTTCTAACTATACAAACATTAGGCACATTTGGCACAGCACAGAATCCAAACCATGTAAATGAAAATGTAAATTCAATACATTGCACAGGCTTTTATATTAACAGAGCTTGTTGAGGTTTTTGTAGTTGAGGCTAATTTTGATAATGGTTGATCATGATCTCCACCACTGTAGCATAATAATAATAATAATAATAATAATAATAATAATAATAATAATAATAACAACAGTCCTTCTGTCTATGCTTTGCAGACTTCCGGTAGTTTATAAACACGAAATTAGAGAAGTTGTGGCCTTTTTTTTAACTTTTCTTTTTTAACTTTACCTTTTTTGCAACATTTTCTTCATCGTTCTTCATTCACGTCTTATTATTAATGTAAATGTGACCACTTACCATCAGCATAATGTTTCCCCTTTAAATGTGCTATACATACAATCTAGCCTCCAGCTGTGGTTCAGTGTGCAAATTTCCCACTGGAGGTCTCTCTCACCAACACACACACCCACACACACACACACACCCCATTGAGGGTTGGCTCAGCGTTTACCTAACTAGGACCATAATGTTCAGGGATGAATATATTTAACTTATACATTGCTTAATAACACATTACTCTTGACTAACCATATTAATCACAAAGATTCCCCATTATCTAACAGGTTATACCATAAACTTAAAAAAATGTTCTTTTAATTGATTATATATTATGTTAGATATGGCACAGTAATTTCCACTGCTTGCCTTGTTTTGAAATTGTATCAGTGTTTGTAAATAAGATCCATCCAATAAAAAAAAAACCTCCACCAAAAAGCCCGTAGTCACAGTGCCACCCACTGTCCACATGTAGTTATTGCCTGATGAGGACATACTTACAGCTACTGCCCCAATGACAAAAAAAAAAAAAAAAATCAAAGCACAATACACAAACAAGATCATTTTTCATACATATTTACTGAACTTGAAAATCTAAACTTTCTGGGAAAAATATTCAATTAGTGAACTGCATATGATTGTGAAAGAATATGATTCTTTAATTGAGTATTTTTTCTCTGTCTAATGCAGCCTACTTCACCATTCAGGCTTGTGACACCTATCTACCTATAATAATTTATATGAAATCATTGATGACCACCCCTCTGTCTCTCTTTCATGTGACTTGTCCTCTTGTTGAAGTCTGTTTGGGGGGTTGCTGGGGCAGCTGCTGGTTGTTTTTTTGAAAGCTGACCCGCTGCGGTGCCACCCACGCCTTCCCCTAACCCCCTGCCTATGTTTGGAGTCACATGTCATGGCATTTAGTCCCCAGTGCCTCCCAGGAGTCGCTCTCTCTCTCACCTCCGCCATACTGGCACATGCTGCCCTGGCCATGCGCTGATGACAGATCCATGCTGCAGGAAAGGATAAGCACGTCATTACAAAAAAAATTGCAGCTTGTTACCTAGAAAACAGAATTCAAGTGCAGAGAGGTTCATGTATTGTGCTGTTTACCCCATTAAAGTGTCCTCAGCATATTAATGTAGCGACTATGAATTATTCAATAACTTCAGTGAAAGTAGAAAATGGTAGATACAAGAGACAGGAATGCAAGTCTGGACTCACCAAGGACTCCTTGGAGTTTAAGGATTAACATGTCCTCGATGGTGGTTCTTTCAGAAAAGGGAAAAATCTTGAATAAAAACAGGATCCCTGGGATTCAGCTTGATTATGAGAAAAACATAAAACATTTCATGTAAAATATTAAAATATAAAAACCATCTGGGATGTGAAGTGGCATTCATTAGAGTCTTGCTTTCTCAGCATAATATCTGCTTTTCTGACTCATCTCTGTTCTATTGCGTACAGCTCCACACAGCTGGTCTTTAATTTATTATTTAGCATGTTTCATGTATTTATCATATCAGTCAACTGATTCAGTTAATCATATCATTCAAATGTAATAATGAAACTCTGATATTTGCGTATGAGGACCATCAGCCTCATTGCAATTGATTAAGATGATTTAATATCATAGATAAACATTCAGGGGACACACGGTCACTCCTGAGCAGAGTGAGTAGCCCACATGTCAGAGCCTGTATTTGTGGTTACCTGGCAACAGGAGGTCCTTGTGAGATCTGACCTCATGATAAATCATTTCTAACCTGTCAGTCCATTTACCAGCCGGTGCTTTCCTCTGTCACTTCCCTTAAGCCATAACTTGATAATGTGCCATTACCAAATTAAAATATATTTATATTCAGGATGTGATAGCTGAATACTTCAAATGCTCAGGGTGCTACTTAAAGGATTCTAGTTAACGTAATCGTTGACGATGACGAAATCAAATCTCTAAGCTCAAATAACAGCATCGCCAAATCTTATTTTGTCTAAACTGCGCACACTCTTTAAACATCAAGAATACTCTTTAAATAAATTAAGAGTATTTGAATGAAAAATTAGATGTGCTATTTCCATCTGCTGAAAAGCATGTCTGTTTCTATGACACAGTTGCTATAAACATGGAGGCACATCAGCCAGTTCATTTACTGCACTGGCAGAGAGCCCAGGTTTTTCTGTGTCACAAGTGTGCTTGAGTGAATGATCACACTAAGGGGTGACCTGAATGCAGCACACCACACCAGCTTTCACACAAGCAACAAGGACTGATCTTATTCAACTATACTTTCTATAGGGTTGGGAAGAGGAAGAAATTCTTTGCAGTGCTCATTATTATTATTATTATTATTATTCCTTCCTTCAATTTTCTCCTATATGTTTTTTTCTTGTTAGATGATGTCATGATTGGACGGGAAGGAAGAGTGTACCTGAGAGACAGGGGGATGTGCACACAAACTGCTATTGCCTGTAACTCTATACTAAGGCTACTTTATATGCAAAGTATAATAAAATTACCTAAGTGTGACGACCCCCAATGGAAGCAACATTCGCAGATACACACTGTCCCTCTATCATGTTTTATGGAGAAGCTGTCTGTTGCAAGAGGCAGAGCCAAAACTTTGTTACAAACTATTCATCTAAAACGATTTAAGAGAAACACAGTGATCATCTGTAACATGATTAAATATAGCAATGATACCTTATATTGCAGCAACAAGGCTTTTGTGAGAATAGAGCTATTTCTGCCGGATAACAGCGTTCATAATGTTGCCTTTTGGACTGTTTGGAGGATCAGCAACAACAAGGTCTACTAACAAAATGAAAAAGATTACAAAGTGACAAACTTGGAATAAAATTGAAATGATCAGAGTGCTGTAATTTATTAAGTTAGACCACAAGTCTCCCATTATTTATTTGCCTTACACGTACTTGATTCCAGACACACATGCTATGTCTCTTGACTCAGAAGGGGGGAACTCCTCTGTGTTTTTTCCCATCACGCCACTTTCTAAAATTGCTACATCAAGCTATTTCCATTCTGCTGACCCACTTGGGCTGCTAGAATCCTCCAGATTGTTACTACATACTAGAGCAACAGCACATTAGTCTAAAGTTTTCATGTTATTTCAGTAAACCTGGCACCTGGTGTAAATGTCAGAGTTTCACTGAGTTCCCTTGCCCTAAAAAGGCCATGCTGCTCTTGTCATTCTAGCTCTCTAACAGCTCCCCTGATACAGAGTGAGAACCTAAGTAAAAAATTATGGCACATTAGATGAGGCGTTGTTTGAGTCCCTTTGGGCTATCATGACACCTGAGACACAAAACACATACCGAACCTATGCACAGCACTGGGAGACTAAAACTAAATCTCTCCAATGAAAAGGCCAAGGATGGATGGATTTATTAACATTCAGTCAGAATGTCAAGGACATTTGTATACTGAAATGCTACTTGAAATGCTACTTAAGAACTTTCTACAAATTTCCGAAAGAACATGATGACAGTTTGTTTCACTTTGTATAATATAAATATATTCAGGAAGAATTTGGTTAACCTAAAAGTGTTAGCTGGGACAAAGTAAGGAATCTAACCATAAAAAAGAAGAAAAAAACAGCATATATTATCATGGGTTGCCATGATGGCACAGTGAGTAGCCCTGTGTACACCAAAATGTATGCTGTTACAGTGCAATAAAAACCCAATAGCATCACTGTCTGTAAAGTGACTTAAAGAACAGTTTTTGTTTTTTTGTTTTTTTTTAAACCTGAAGGCTCTCAGGTTACTGCATAGTCTCCAGTTCATTCTCTCAATACGATTGTCACTAAATTACCTTGTAGTTATTGCTACAGGCACAGGCCTATGTCCTGTTGTCATTAACCTGCTTGTCTATAACTGGATACATTGGTGCCATCTGTCAGACAGCACTTTGCATGCTGGGTAACTGCAGTCTGTTGTGATTTTGGAAGTCTGGAAGTTTCTTGTTGCTTGTGATAAGTTCCATGTAAGACGATTTAAATGAAATTAAATACAATCTTCTATCACAAGGTTAAAATTAATATGTTTATTGAAGGACTGATCATCTCAAGTGGCATGTGATTTGACTAATTCAGCCTGCATGAAAGCTAGGTGATGTTAGATGATAGATGACATTTTTCAGTATATTAATAGTAGGTGTGTGTATTCATTGGTTTTCCCTTTACTCTACATTTCCAAGCAATCCAATGTGCTGCTACTCGATTGTTTTGTACATGTCAGTGCTTCAGTGTTTATAGAGATGGTCCAGCTGAAGAGGTTAGTGTTTAAAGTTGTCAAGTCCAGGCTTTCGTGCTCTTCGAGGGGCCCTATGAAGAACATTCAAGGGACAGTGTTCAGACTAAAAGCCTATTAATAGCAGTGACAGCAGCAGCTGTGGAGTAACACAGACCATTCAGCCAGGGGAACAGTACTGCAGACAGAGGGGGGAGGAGGGCATGCCAAAGCTCTTACAGGGTTTCATATCTGTTTTATCTGAGTATAGTCATCTAAAGTGCTGAATAAGATGTGATATAAGGAACCTAATAAGAATTAAAGCTGCAAGCAGCATTTTTTCGTGGGCCAAGCACCCAGACTCCATGAGCCGCACATTCACAGACGAGCTACAATTGTTGCCTCAGCAGTCACAGGAAAGCAGAGCCATAACTTTAGGCAAAGAGATTCAAGAGTGATTTGTAGTTTCACTCATGATGTGTATGTTTTTCCCATGAACAGTGGTGGAATTATCTGACTGAAGGAGGAAAGGTCTAGAATGAACAAATGGGCAACAGGGTGGCATTGCTACTGCAGCTGCCACTACTGCTGTGACCTGCGGAGTTGTCTGTTACTACTTTGACCTTTGGTTGTGATTTGCTACTGCTCTGACCTGAAAAATGTTTTATTCTTGCAATTTAAAAATATCTAAGATATTTATGTTTTTTCTCATCAGTCTGGGCCCTTTTCCTTCACTTGGTGAATTTGGACAAAATTTGGAGGGGCAAAAAAGGGCAAAAAAAAGCAGTTAGATGGAAGCATATTTGGCATGTTATTGTACCTTTTGACCAGTAAGTGGTGATGTCACAAAGTTTGTTGTATAGCCTCAGGGCATGGTCCTGAAGATGCCTACCAAGATTTGCGCCAGTGTGCAAGGTTGTTGCTGAGATACAGCCTCACTTCCTGTTTGGTGGCGTCAGATTCGTTGGCCCATTATGGGCAAAACATTTGAAGTAATCAAAATTCTTTTGATAACATTTTTTAAGATGTGAAGATGATGTGTGCCAAATTTGGTGATGATTGGATAAAATTTGTAGGAGGAGTAGCAAAAAAACAGTTTTTGACAAAATCCAAGATGGCAGAAGATCTAATTAGGTGGAAGTTGACGTCATAGGGTGCGTTGAACTCGTCTCGACCCAGGGAATCCAGGGATGTCTTTTAAATTTTGGACACACGGTTCAAAAGTTATGACCATAAACGTACTTCCAAATTAGTTAAAAATTTAGGTTAAAAAAACAAAACGATTGGCAGTATTTTGGTCAGGATGTTCTTAAGACCCACCCCAATAAGTGTGCCAAATTTCACAACGTTTTACCAGACATTTCTATGGGCTGCCACCAACACCCTAACCAGAAGAAGAAGAAGAAGAAGAAGAAAAGGTAAAATAAAAAACAGGGAGCCTACGCACCTTCTGTGCTTGGCCCCCGAATGACAAGAAATGAGAGATGAATTTGGCCAGGTGATATCCTGAGCTCTACTAACATTAAATGTTTCTTCAGTGTAACATTAATACAACACTGACATTTAGCTAACCTTAATTGTTTTTGGCCAGTACATAAGACCTCACAAATAGTTTTCCTTATGGTCAGGTCCAACATTCAAAATGTAAAGATCTCCAAAGATCCAATAATAGTAACAGTGACAGTAGTTTGTTCCAGGCATGTAGAAACCCAAAGCCATACTCTATTGTTAATTATTCATGAATTGATTACTAAACTATAAACCTCAGAAATAACATTTTATCTGTACCAAGAAGAGAAATCTGATTTTCTCTTTTGTTAATCCATAATAAGCGACAAGGCCTCACAGCCAAACATGAATGAAGCGCTGAATCATGGTTTATGGGCTTCTGTTTTCCGTCTTCCTAAGGACGGAACATGTGCCAAACACTGCCACATGTCATTCCACCAAACAGCCTCTCGCCCACAGACTTCCTGATTAAGTGTGAATATCTGGCAACCCACCACACATGGAAGGCCTGAGGTGTGTATGAATGTAGAACAAAACTTGGAGCCATGATCTAATATAACCAACTTTGAAATGGATGATCTTTCACATGGCAGATGGACCCTTAGATTTATGTCATACGCTGCTAAAAAAAAAAAAAAAAGTGTTTTCTAAAAAGCAACTGAGTTGTAAGGGTTTATGTAGAGTATTCCTGAATCACAGCAGATTATGCTCATGTATTCCTGTATATAAGTATCATTTTTGTCCCATCTTATATTTGATACCATACTGGATGGAACTGGAAAATTAATTTTTAAGATTGTCAGTATGGTGACAGTGACTGATCATCCATTTTGCATGGAATACTAGACGTCAAACTTCCTAGACATTCAAGTAACCGAGCCTAAGCCACTGTTCGTAACCACTAACTCATGCTATCTATCACACACGCTTACTGGCATCTACTCCACCCAACTACTGGAAACCCCATGACAGCTGAGTGAACAGGGTGGGCTGAGGAGAGGGGTGATGATGTGAGGGAGGGGGTAAAATGTGACCACGGCTACATATAGCAGCTTTCCTGGCCACTGATCTTCATTCTATCCAAGTCTGTCAATCCTGTTACTTTCTTTCCAGCATACACCCCAACCCATAACTTCACAACCATGAGCAAGACCTACTCCTCGTCTGCCGAGACGGCCTCTTCCTACCGTCGAACCTTCGGTTCAGGTCTGGGCTCAACCATGTCCAGCTCTCTGTTTGGCCGTGGCTCTTCTGGCTCTTCCCGTATTTCTTCTAAAGTGTATGAGCTGACCAAGAGCTCCACTTCCTCCCCCATTTACTCAAGCCCCCGCTCCTTCGGCTTTGGTGGTGGAGCGGTGACACGCTCCTATGCGGGTGTGGGTGAGAAGCTGGACTTCAGCCTGGCTGATGCCATGAACCAGGATTTCCTGCACACACGCACCAATGAGAAGGCCGAGCTACAGCACCTGAATGACCGCTTCGCCAGTTACATTGAGAAGGTGCGCTTCCTCGAGCAGCAGAACCAGGCCCTGTCGGTAGAGATTGAACGCCTGAGGGGCCGCGAGCCCACTCGCATTGCTGAGATGTACGAGGAGGAGATGAGAGAGCTGCGCAGGCAGGTGGATGCTCTGACTAACCAGAGAGCTCGCGTAGAAGTGGAGCGCGACAACCTGGCTGACGACCTACAGAAACTCAAGCTCAGGTGAGAGAAATTTCAAACGTTGAAAGTTTGATGAGTTGCAAAACATATACATAGCTTTCTGTTTTCTATATCTGTGAGGTCAGTGACACAAATCTGCTTTAAACCAGTCACTTTAATAAACTGGGCTTATTATTATGCTAGTTGCACTAATATTTTTTCTTATAGTTCATTTTCTAATCTAACTAACAAATTTTATTTACATCTTTACAATTTTTAAATCATTTAAATTCATTAAAACTTAATAATACTAGAAAAAAACATATTGAAATCTTTTACTTCAGTGTAAAGTGGTTAAAAAAATTAAAAGTTCAGGAATAATTTGGATAGGCATTATATTCATAAAACAAATCAGTTCTGTGATAATATGTAAATCTGTGAAAAAGTTTGAGAAACTCTGCCATATATTATATAAATGGAAAGCTATAAAGTCAGAAAGCTATTTTCTTGTAAGAGATGCATCATCTTTCTAGAAATGAGAATAAACCGATAATAACCAACTCTGGAGTGTGTCTATTGGGAAACAGATTATTTCTGCTTATGTTGCGAGTCCAGTGTAACAACTTCCTTAAAAATGAGAGCATTCAATTAGCACTGAATCATTTAACGATATGCAAGGCTGTTTGAAGGACACAATGAGTCTTTAGCCAAGTGCTAAAGCTTCTATGCGCCCCACTCTTCTGACCTTTGTTATACAACCGGTCTGGTTTAGACTGGAAACAAGCAGACTCTCTCCATAACTCATGTATGCGTGTAAGTAATGATCCCCGAGAAAAGGGTGATACGAAATGTGCAATTTATTGTAGAGTTCATATTATACTGGGAGTTTATATCTAGTGACATTCCTGAGTTTCTTTATAAAGGATATTTACTGTGGCAATAACAGTGAACTACTGTTATTTGAATTTAATGAAAGTTTATGGTCTAGGTTACAGAATTTGACAGTAACATTGCCCACTTATGAGCAAAGACCTTCATGGTCAGATTCCTGGAATACAGGAAAGTGCAGTTTCTAACAGCCGTATAATATTTCAAAGAGTGCCTGTGGAAAAGTTCAAATGTGTTATTTTTCCACAAATATTGCAGAAAAGCAATTTCATTTTAGCCTGCAGATATTTTTTCACAGAAGATTCAATTAGCAGCCACAGTGTCAGTGAAGGCTAAAAAGAGTAAAAGGGAATAAGCTCTGGACACAATTCCAGCTGTTAAAATATTAAAACCGAGTGTTATCATGAATGAGAGATGGGGGCAGTAGGTAGACATGCAGGGTATTTAAAAGTTCAGAGATTATTCAGGAATTAAGGTGCGTAACAGAGAGAGAGAGAGAGAGAGAGAGAGAGATAGACATGATATGAATGAGTGGAACATTTTAACTCATGGCGTACTGTGGCCACTGCTACAGCGCATATATGAAGCGTGCATGATATTAGGAGTATAGTTTGACATTGCTCGAGTTGCTTTCCCAGCTGCAAGAGGATCCACAGTAATGTAACGTGGCTCACAGATTAGTAAGCTATTATTATCCTCCTTGATATACCCACCTCCCAGCACTGTGGAGAATTCTCATCTCCTAAAATACCCTTATCTCTGTGTGCGTATGTGTGTTTGGGGGAATGTGTGTGTGTGGTGGAGTGAGTGCATAGCACTCTAGGGACCGTAGGCATTAGAGTATAACTGCCCTACATTAACAATAATGATTCACGGTAACCATTTGCAGGCTGGTAAAAGCAGATGCTATTTCTAGCAGTGCTCAAGCAGAGTGGATCTCCGCATTAAGAGGATGACCAAAAAGGGGAAGAATGAGGACTAGCTTAAATAAACATATATGCAGGGCTTAAAAAGAGCAGTGACACCTGTTATTAAGCATTAATATGCCACAGTATTGCAGTTCAATCGTGTTTTCCGTAGCATAGCATGTAATTGAGTGATCAGCTTTGGCATAGTGATAGTCACGGCATGACATCTGTCATTGAAATATTATCAGACACAATCAGCATGCCAACAATGACACGCATGCAACCTGATATATGCTACATAATCTATGTGTAGCCATTTCAAAGGAGTCAGGGACATCAATTTTAATGAGCAGTGCAATCGTGTGATTCCACATTGGCTAAATGCCATATCTTCACCGACCCCTTGCATTGCTCATTAATGGTAAGGTCACACCAGTGCATTGTCCCTTCCTCTTTTTTTTATTTTTAATTTTTCCTCTATAAATGGGAGGCAACTGCATTTGGGATGAATGTCTGTTGGGGAGAAGGGGTGGGCAATGTGGCAAAAATATCTTATCATGATACTTCATAAAAATAAACTTGTACCTAAATAGAGCGACAATTATACACTCGGTACAAAAATACACTTTAACCACCAACCAGATGCTTCTTTTTATGTGAGCAATGATTCAGTGAATCAGTGTGTCAGAAAGGTTTATTGCGCATTACATTTTTTACCACGGTGCTGTTGAATGCTCGATTCTGATTGGTCAGAAGGTGTTGATTCATTTTCTATAACAGCTGCTCTGACAGTAGTGCATGGCAAATTGTTAGTTTATATTAATGCGCTTATTCTAATATGTTATTATTTCTGTAGTAACAAATGATTCACAGGGACTTATATGCCAGTTGTTTCACACCATTTAAGTAAGATCAAATAGATTAAAAAAAAAAAAAAAAAGTTATTTGACAAAGAAAAATATATAGTCTTATGATGAAGATTTCTATAAGGAGTCAGTTCTTTTTAACAGAAGTGAAGCTGTTCATTTAAGTTTTTTTTTTTACAATGGGAAAGTCTTCAGGAGACTGTGGTTTACAGTTTCTTGGTAACAAGCTGCAATTTGTACCTTATTAAAAAGAGAAAAAAAGCTCTGAAAAGCGTTTGCTCTATCTTTAAGAGATCGTGAGTTCAAATCCGGACAGTGCCACAGCCATCAATGGCCAGGACCCAAGGGAGCATGTGGCTGTGCTCTCTGAGAGGGAGGGATGGCATACTCTCTCTCCCCTGTCAATCACAGTGACACTAGTCAATCGTGGGCATCTGTGAGCTCGTGTACGTGGAAAAGGGCAGATAGCACTTTCCACTATGTATATTATTATTACCCGCGACACAGCATGCGCAGCAGTCTGAAAAGATGCAATTAGCTGTCTTCACATGTCTCAGAGGAAGCATGTGTTAGCCTTTACCCTCCCCCGTTTGTAGCTGTCATGTGATAGGGGAGAGCTGGTTGGTGGCAGGGAATTGGCAGGGGACCAAATTGGGGAGAAAATGGGGGAAAAAAAAGGCTAGTGAGAGAATGACTTTATAACAGCTATAACATAAGCGATAACAGGAACTATCTTGTTATGTGGATGTTCCACAACATTAAACGTAACCACAAAAGGATAAAAAGCACATGCCGTTCTATAATAAATAAAAAAAATGTAATCCTTGACAAACTGCTGTGGTATAAGAGTAATGTGCTGTGTTTGTAATCGGGATCTGTTGTTACTGCGATGTGTTGGTATCGATTATTGGTATTTATTAAAATAATCAACTTGGCAACATATGTCTTGGTTCTATATCTGAAGATTACAAAAAATAAATACACAATATATATTATTTTTTTTCCCTACAACATAATTACTAAGCATTTAATAAAATGTTTATGTTACCTCAAAGAATGGGTTTCGGGTGTGAAAAGGTCTGTTAAACCTCACAAGTGAACACATTTGAAGGTCACTGACATGCAGTTGTGTTCTTCTGCAGACTTCAAGAGGAGATCCACCAGAAAGAAGAGGCTGAGAATAACCTCTCTGCTTTCAGAGCTGTAAGCACTAATATCCTGTTGTAACAAGTGTTCATCTCTTAATACCTTCAAATTGAATTTTTAAATGACTCATTTTACAGCACTTTTGTTGTAGCTACACTTAATCCATGTGGCTTTTGTTTAGGATGTTGATGCTGCCACTCTCGCCAGGCTGGACTTGGAGAGACGCATTGAGAGCCTTCATGAGGAGATTGCCTTCCTCAAGAAGATCCATGAGGAGGTGTGTGTGTGTGCTTTTCAGTCAACTCACTTAGTCACACACTCATTCTCTCTTGGTCAGTCACAAATGTCATGCAGACATTAGCAGACTATAAACACTCCTGATCTGTTCTATTTCTGTCCGAATGTTAATCACTTAGTATATAAAAGGAATGAAGCGTGCACACACTTCCACCCACCCATATGAACACACACATGCCAAAGCTCCAAAGGTTAGCTCCTTTCATGCTCTCTACCATTTTTTTGTCTGACATTTAAGAGTAAAACATTAGCCTGTTGTGCGTGTGTATTTGTCAGCTGTGCTCTGACAGGGAGGAGGCAGTGTAATGCAATGGAACAGATGTATTTCTATAATTAAAACCCGAGAGAGAGAGAGAGAGCTTCACACGCAGCTGTGATACAGAACAGGGGAAAAAAAAAAAACAGTCATGTCGCATGTTTTCACTGTGTACTTTTGTAGGACTAGTTTACATTAATCTTTAGCTTTAAAGACTTGCTATACTTTTGTGCTCGTACTGTGCACTTTAAAAAGGCAAATTCTACAATCCTTGAGGGTTATTGTGTAGAATCCTACAACAGAGAATGAATTTTCCTGTCAGAAAGGGTTCTACGTAGCCCCTCTGTAAAACGTGAAGAACGCTTGACTGTGCAAAAAAAAAACATTTTTCTATACATTGCTTATAGATTGCTTTTTACATTGATCACATTACAGAATTTACTTTGGAATGTTTCACTCTAATGTTGGAACCTCATCAGATGAGACATTAGGAAGATATACTCTTAAAGGTTAAATCTACAGCTATCCCCCTGAGAAAACACTTAAATGAACCATACAATTCAGTGTTTCCCTTTTAAAAAAGAGCATCCAAATAGAACCATTCTATGGAGCTAAGAACCCTGAACTCTCCAAAGAGCCCTTGAAGAACCCACAAAGTGTTCTTTTTTTTCCTGAAAGTACTGTATACACTTCTTCAATTGTTTTGTCTTTGTATGTACAGGAGATCCGTGAGCTGCAGAACCAGATGCAGGATACTCAGGTCCAGATCCAAATGGACATGTCCAAGCCTGACCTGACCGCTGCTCTGAGGGACATCCGCAGCCAGTATGAGGCCATCGCAGCCAAGAACGTTTCAGAAGCTGAGGAGTGGTACAAGTCCAAGGTCTGTCATATGAATAAACACATTACATGGCAAATATAATTATCTCAACTCCTTAAAGTCTGAGTAAATCGATGGAAATGCTGGTTTATTTAAACAAATCTACAGCTTCTTCCCTCCAATACTTCACTAAATAAGCACTGACAGATAGCTGTCCTGCCACTGACAGGTGGGATGTTAATGTGGAATGATAAGATATTCTCTAGCAACCCCACTGACTGCAGCTTATCTCTCGCTTCCCCAGGTATCAGATCTGAACCAAGCCGTGAACAAGAACAACGATGCGTTGAGACAGGCCAAGCAGGAGACTATGGAGTTCCGCCACCAAATCCAGTCCTACACATGCGAGATCGATTCCCTCAAGGGCACTGTAAGCCATATTTAATCTCACCGTTATATTTAATCTCAAAAAGCCTGCAGGAACAATTACCAGCGCCCACATGAATGCAAACATGAGCTCAGCCTCAGTACACCTGGATAGTTATTAGCAGCTCTTTATTATGTTTGCTCAGGAGTTTGGTGGGTATTTACACACTGGTTGAAACTGAGAGACTCTGAGGACTAGCATTTTGTATCTATGGGCTTGTTTTTGTCATTCTTTTTTAACATTTTACTCCTTGTTTTTCTACTATTTATCTAGAATGAGTCTCTGATAAGGCAGATGAGGGAGATGGAAGAAAGGATGGGCCGCGAGGCTGGTGGTTACCAGGACACCATTGCTCGTCTGGAGGCTGAGATTGCCAAAATGAAAGACGACATGGCTCGTCACCTTCGCGAGTACCAGGAACTCCTTAATGTCAAGATGGCCCTGGATGTGGAAATCGCCACCTACAGGAAGCTGCTGGAGGGAGAGGAGAGCAGGTGAAGAGTGGTCAGGAAGAAACAGAGGAGAAAAGCATGCTTGTTTTTCATTAGAATATTATTTTAACTATTTTAACTTCACAAAGTCTGATTAGGAAGATGTTTTTTTAGTGCTTTTCTGCATTACCCATTATTGAGCCAGACATTATAAGCTTTATATAACATTAGTCTTATATGACATTTCAACTTTTCAGGATCTCTCTGCCTCCGCAGACATATTCCTCCTTGACCTTCAGAGGTGATGCCAGAGGTGAGGCCTTTAAATGTAGATAGACTACATCTATTCACCAACCCAGAGACTGAACAGTCATCTGAATGAATGTGAACTCCTTAAATTCTCCACCAGGGGGAGCGAAACCACTACTTCCTAAAAAGTGCTTCCTACTTCCTGTATCCATAATGAATTATAAAAGCATTTATAGCGTATCCATGACGTCTTTTAGGGCCTAAGATAAGCCTGTATAATTGGTATAAAGCATGAACTTATGACTATAATACACATCTTGCAGTACAGATAACATACAAGATCTTGTGTTACAGTGCATTATAAATAACGCCTAGAATCTTGTTATTGAGAGATATCATTATGTAATATATTATGAATGCAGGATGTATAGGAAGTGTTAACACATTACACTTATTATTGTGATGGAAGTGGATTAGAAAGGGACATTAACATTCAGTACAGAAAAGTTCAACAATCTAATCTAACAGTGCTTGTGGATGTTACAGAGACCAGCCAAGAGCAGTTCTCACAGCCACGTTCCTCTGAGGTCCACTCCAAGAAAACAGTTCTGATCAAGACCATAGAGACCCGTGACGGAGAGGTGACACACGCACATTCACACACATCTCTCTAAGGTGTTAGTCATCTTTTCATCACTTTGATCATTTATACACACACCTCGTTGCTGTTTCATTCCTGAAATCATCAGCTTGCTTATTATTCATTCAACTCTAGTCTAAAACGTCTCATGAGGCAATGAGTGCCATGAGCACCCAGCGTGTAAGTTAAGCAGCAGTTCCGTTTTGGCTCCTTTCTCACGCCTCTTTCCGCACCTCCTAACTTTTACTTAGAGAATCCAACCCCTTTACTTTATAATGTCCCTTGACTCAACATTTACTTCTAATACACTGTAGGCCTGCAGCATCATTAAAATCCACTCAATACTTATAATGGTTGTTCTTTGTGTAGCACTGAGGAGCATTAGCACTTAAGAACTCATTTCCCAATGCACAAGTTTTCATTAGATTTTAAAGATTTGCACTGGCCCTATTATTCTTATCCGACATAAATTTGACACCTATTACTTTGAATTAAGCTTAAACCACAATGTGTCTGTTCCAGCACTTTATTTACCTTATACATCTTCTAAATCTTCTACTGAGAATTAGAGAATTAGGAGTATACATCCCCCAGTTGACCTATGACTGATCTCCTCTTGTGTCTTCTTCAAGGTTGTCAGTGAATCCACACAGCACCAGCAGGACATCATGTAAAACAGAGAAGAAAGGCAAGATACAAAGAAAACAGCAACGGAATTTGATCCAATCTGAAACAAGACATTTCCAAGCCACATAGGCCCTCTGTTTCTTTTTTTTTTATATATATATACATATATATATATATCCTCAGTGATGCTATGATCCACAATTCCAGGTAGCTATGGGAGAATAAAGGAGACAAAGCTGAAAGTGTGCAAAGGCCAAAAGATTACGAATGAAGATGAAACTGTGGAAGTCATTTGTTAAAAAGAATGTCAATATTCAGCTGCTAAATCTCTGAATTTTTTTATGTAAGTGTATGTGTGTGCTTGTGAATAAGTGGGTCACACATGTGCATCATGATTTACCGCATACCACCATTTGAGGCTTGCTAATTGATTCTGTGGTTTCATTAAAATGAAACTTGAAACACAAATCATGGTTCATGTTTCATGAGACAATGCTGATGGCTCACAGATTTGAGAAGGGGAACTATAATAAAATCCTGTTATATAATATAAAATATGGTTTGTTAGAATTGTAAAAAAAAAAAAAATAATAATAATAATAATAATTCTTTGGTGCTTACAGGATTAAACTAATGTTTACTGATGGCCTAATACACCATGCGTCATCAGTCTTACTCACAAAGGCTGCAGGATTTTATACCAGCAAATAGGAAACATGTAATAGTTGTTTGAAGTCAAAGATGAATCGAGTGGAATCAGGTGTGGCTCCTGCTTGGCTGGAATGAAACCCTGCATACACACCTGTCCTTTGCAGATAAGATTAAAGACCATAACACAAACATACAGACAGGTGACAAATTAAAGTACACACCATAAAGTGTATTAATAAGGTTGTGGGCACCAGAACAGCTTCAGTGTGCCTTAGCATAGAAGTCAGCGGAATTGTATGGAGGGATGAACATCATTCTTTAAAAGACATTCCACGTCACTCCAAATTCTCCCGTAGGTGTTCAGTGGGGTTGAGATGTGGTGACGGTGAAGGCCATAGCATGTGATTTATATCATTTTCATCCTAATCAAACCATTCAGCGAGCCCTCGTACACTGTGGATGGTGGCAGAGTCTTTCTGGAAGAGACCACTCCCATCAAGAAAGGATAAAAGTGATCATTCAGAAGAACTTTGTACTCATTTGCAGTGACCTTTCACTCTAAGTGGACTCTAACCATGTCAGCAAAATGCCTCCCACACCATTAAGGAACTACTCATTTCTTTTTTTTCCCCTTGTCACTTGTCTGTCGCTGGAGCAGCTCTCCTCCTCTTTCCATGCATGCACAAACACAGTTAGCTGCTGAGCTCCTTTTCAATAACGTTATGCTTCATTCCGGCAGCCAAATGTCAGCTCAGTAGGCCGAAGAAAAAAGTGGATTTGTGGAATTTCTACCACTGTGACCTTTCCTATTCACTGCTCATAATCAGCTCTCCTTATTCCTTATCCACCAGAAATATGCGTCTGGCTTCATTGCTCTAATCAGTGCTCAGTCTCAGCGTCCAATCAGAGCATTAAGAGACACAATGTAGACTAGCAGCAAAAAGGGCAAAAAGCTTTGTGCCGACACTCAATTGTGAAGATACACACTCTCAGATACTCTCTTGCTCATTATCAGTTTACACGTTCATATATCCAGCTGCAAGTGCTGTTCTAGTAGGAGCAGGTGCTAATGCCCTGTCTCTCTTTGAAGGCTAGCAGTCTAGACACATTCTCCGGAGAGTATGGGCACATTAGCAGCAGGATCCCGAACACTGGGTTGTAACCGAGAGATCATAACCATGCTAAAACTGGTTCGTTTTTCTCTCATCAGCAGTCTGGACCACCTCAAAGCAGACACATGCATAGCACGCACAGCACGCATAAATACATGAAAGGGAAGTTTTGAGGAACTGTCTGAGGTGGTTGTGGGATGACGGAAAGTTTAAAGCAAACTTGCCTTTTCTCGGTACAAGCATCAGGAATGGACTTGTGTTAAAAGATCAGTGATTTTTGGTGAAGTTTAGCAGAAGCTGGTTGTTTTGGAACAGCAAAGCAGAGAGACAGCAAAATTTAAAAAGCCCTTCAGTGTTCTCTACAACACAATGCCTAGGCTGGAGTGCCTATATTTTACTGCAAAAGGTGGAGATTTCTCAGTTGGCAGACAACATGATTGCCCGGAGTTGTGGGATGTTGGTGGTCCACATCATTCGAGATTTCTCTCACATTCACAGAGCTTGGGGTATCATAGTTTCTCCCCAGTAAGCAGACATTTTATTTATAGCTGCTGAAATCCTAATAAAACACAAGCATTCAAATTAAGGCAACTGTTGTCTGCCCAGATGTGAAGAAACAAGTGTAACTGGGAATAATTTCAAGTTAAGAATATTTTTAATTTTTCATGCAGAGCAGAAAATGTAGTTTATCATGTAGAGCAGAAACCTGAAAACCTGAAAACTCAAGCAGTTTTGCTGCCCTTTAAAGAGAAGTAGCAACACTAAGCTGATCTGATTTTTAATCTTCCTCTGTGCAAATTAATTCTGAGAAAATACAATTTTCATTTCCACAGAAAAAACTGATTTGCATCCTAGCTCTGCTTGAGCATGTTATGGCTGATGCATGGGCTGAAGTGGCATTCATAATGTATACGTGAAATCTCTAAATTCAGCCTACTGTGGAGCTAGAGCAAAAAAATAAAAAATAAAAAATAGCACACACATACAGAATAAAAAAGGTCTTTAGAAGCACTTTATCATACTCACGTTTTTACAAACGCATGCAATAATAATAATAATAATAATAATAATAATAATAATAATAATAATAATAATAATAATAATAAACATGGGCTCCTGTCCTTCCGACACTCTTCATCGACAGCCATTTTTAGACAACAAAAATTTTGAAATATAAATAAACCCAGTAGACACATGATGACACGGCATCAGCATTCAGATGTAATTAAGTATTAATCAGAGAAAAATACACAAAACATGACACTAGTGGTATAATATGTACAAATATGTTCAGCATTCAGCTAAATGTACAAAATGTCCAGGAGCAACAGATGCTGCTGTGGTAAACAGAGCGAAGCTGAGTGTTTCAGTTCTTTACAGTTTTGACATTAGACCAGACTGAAGACGAATTACGCATCCACTTGAGGAAGTGGCAGGATGTAAACAAATGCTGAATTCAAATAAGACAAATTATCACATTGACCTCCTTTTCCATACCCCTCATACATACACATGCACACTTTACCTCCCCTGCAAACATACACAGAAACACACACACACACACACACACACACATATATAATCCCTGTTTAATGTGGCTGGTCCACTATTATAAATCTTCACTCTTGTTCAGTCAATACCTTGATCTCATTGAAAAACCTTCACAGTAGACAAGGACACTTTAAATCATCTGTACAAAAGCTCCCGTAGTGTTCACAGTGTTACCTGCATCATTAGGGTAATCCGGTAATGCCTTATCCCCTGAAGGTCTAATGGGAGTCACTGCACCAAGCTTTAACTAAACCGTATGGGACATAATGAGAGCTAAATTCAGTCTTAATTAGACAATGAACAATGGTGCCTTATTCACCCAACGTTTTCTGGCCTGACTGGGTAAATCAACACCAGCTAGTAGACAATATGCTTGACCGTATAGGTCTCAGTAAGAGCCGTTTAAGAGCCTTTCCTTGTAAGAATGCACAGAATCAGGCCACTTGTCCTGACAAATGAAGCTCACAGTTTTCTGCTGCTGTAAAAGGTACCTATGGCCTCAACTGTACTGTAAACAACGTTCTGTGAATAGAGTGCACCCCCATAACCGGGCATATTTCTCTCCCACGTGGAAGAATTATAACGTCTGCTGCTGTTAAACATGTTGTATGTAAACGTGTATGATTTATGTGGATGGGAAGGCTTCGGAGCCATGCCGTATTTGGTCCAGTGCTCAGTCTGAATAATGTCCCCTCTTTAAAATGGCTGTTATAGTAATGAGCCCATTCTGCTTGCCAAGGGACAGCATACAGTCAAATAATGGTCTGGAGAGCCTCGGAGGGCCAGACACACACCACACACACCACACACACACAAACACACACAAACACACCCTCAGCAATTTCAAACGAGAAAGAGAGAAACTATTTCCAGTCAGAGCCCTGATGAATAAGGCTGTTGGCAAAAACATTCCTCCCCAGTGCATCACTTATTACACAACAGAGCAGATCCATGGCATGTGGGTCCTGTGTATAAATGCTTCTTCTCCTTTCAGACTCTTAATTGACGAATGCACAGGAGCAGGCCTGGTTGGAACACCGCCACTGAACACAAGGGGGCAGGATCACACTCTCACTGCAGGTCCTGTATGGGCGGTCAGAGGGACCTGAGAGCCGCAGTCATAGTCTATATCCACTGTATGAGAGCTGCTAATCAATCTGCCGTGAGAGTAGCCTCGTCTGTCCACATGTCTGTCCCGGAAATGCTGAATATAGCTCTGGATGAGAGGGGGACAAGACAGTATAAATTATAAATTATTTATGACAAGGAAATGACTACAAGTGGACCTATGGTTGGAAATATTATATCGTAACAAATGGTACAAATCTAGTCACTTGTTACAGTTAGAAACGACAACATCAATGGCAATGATTCTCCGAAAAGTAAAATCGTGATGTCAATATATTGCAATATCATAATCATATCCTCATGTTGTCCAGCCCTGAGTTAAGCCAAAGTATCTAATTTATGATGAGGGAAGGGACTGGGATAATCAAGCGGTGGATGGAAGGACATATGGCTACAAATGGACAAGGATATACAGTGTTTACCGGCGAGAGTACGTCTCCATCATAGCGGCGTGCGGGGTTGGGTTTCCTGCGGTACGTGGGCTCTTGGTGCTGGGCTTTTGCAGGGGGGTTAGTGGAGTGAGGGTTAGACTGGGGAGGATGGTGGTACTTCTGCTTCTGTATATGCTGCTGCTGTTGCTGTTGAGGTTTCTGCTGTTGTTTCTTCTTTTTCCTGCTCTCCCTTCTCTCCTCTTTCTGGCGAATCTTCATCAGCTGCAGCCGCCTCTGCTGATGACTGATGAACACTTTATGGACAAGAGGGAGGAAGCAGAGGGAGGGAGGAAGCAGAGGGAGGGAGGGAGAGAAAGCGATAGAGGAAGATTTAAAGCGAGCAAGAGGAAAGTCATTCATTCTTACAGAAAAAGAGGATGGTTTGGAAAGACAGAGTGCTAGACAGAGTGAAATACAGAGTAGAGAGAGAGAGAGAGAGAGAGAGAGTGAGAGAGCAGTGACAAAGAACAAGACAGGCAAACTGATTCAGAAGAACAGCTTGCACATTTTCCACACCAGTTCGTATCCCCCTTCACGCACGCACACAAATAAGACATTTTCTCATTTGTTCATTTCAGTTTTGCTGAAAAGTAAAGACACTAAGCTGCATGTACGAGTCGGATATCTCTCCCACTGATCCGCCACCACGATGCCAAACAAACCGCTGAGTGTTTTGACACTTTCTGCCTCTCCACACGCCTAAATCAGCATTCACATTCTGTTCTTTGTCACTAATAGAGGCGGCAGGATTATTTTTGTCCTTTAACTCACTCTGTTGTGCCTCGACAGATATGGGCCCCATCTGTCAGAGAATTCACATAATGAGCTCCCTCTTTCCAACATACATGCACGCACACACACACACACACAGAACCCCTCCTACCCCACGCTCATATTCTCCCCTTTCTTCATCAGTGTTCCTCTTTCCTCCCCCTGTACGCAGGGGCCCCAGCTTGTCACTATGGCAACGTCCCCAGCACCGCTGAAGCGTCCTCCCCTCACACACACGCACTATAATTCTGAGGTCGTGTGTGTCAGTTTGTGTGTTATTTTAACATGCCTGCTTTCTCAAAAAGAGGTGCTGCAGACACCTTACTTATTACTCGGCATAAGATGGAGACCTATTTGTTTGATCACCCACGGCACATTAAGCTCTTGTTCTTCCACCCATTGTTTGTTCTGATCATCCAACAATCCTGGATCCTACAATCCACATACTAAACAAAAGCCTCATAATGTACCACATGCTTCACATCACAATCCTCCCACCACCAACACTCTGTTTGTTGCTGTAGTGATTTTCTTGGGAACCTCTCAGAAACACTGCCAACGCGCATACTGGTGGAAAATATAGTTTATTTGCAGGTTCCAACATCCTGCAGCTCACAGCACAATGCCATCTCTGCCGGTATTGCATGTGCCATGGGTTTTTATACAATACTATATACAGTACAGGTCAAAAAAAACAAACAAACAAAAAAACATAAAATCACCTTGGCTATCAATAACCCTGTGTCTGACAACTGTAATCATGTACCACACAATTCTATATTTATCTCTGCACTTTATGCATACAATATTATATTACATATACAATCTCCTTCAGTCTGCTTGCTGCTTGTGCTGTTATGTAGTCTTGCATGTGGCGCCACTGTTTTGTCTTGCATGACGTGCTGTGGTCCTGAGGGCACTTGGCTTTATTCCAGTGTATACATGTAGCCTATACTAAGCATGTCAAAGGCGAAGTGAACAGTGAAGTTTGTTCTAGTTGCCTTACATATACACTGAAACATATATTTCTGAAACCTTTCGGCCAAAAAATCTTTGATACATTTATGACATTTCAACATTTTTCTAAATGTTCTAAATAAAGGCAAAAAAAATGATCAAGGTATGTGTCCTAAAAAGAAATACTGCTTATGACAGTTTATTTTTCGTTGGGCAGGCTCCCGAGTGGCGCGACAGAAAAGTGTTTGCCCTATCGAGTTCAAATCCTGACGATACCACAGCCATCCGTGGCCAGGAGTCCAAGAGAGCAAAACTGACCATGCTCTCTGGGTGGGATGGGTGGTATTCTCTCTCTCCCCTATGAGTCACACCGTCACTACCCAGTCATAATTGTCTACGAGCGCATGCATGCGGAAGGGGGTGCATAGCTCTTTCCTCCGAGTATGTTATACCTCCCCATAACGCAGCATGAGCAGCAGTTTGAAGCGGCTCGCTGGCTTCACGTGTCTTGCAGAAAGCATGTTTGCCTTCGCCCTCCCTGGTAGCTGTCGTATGACAGGGAAGAGCTGAATTGTGGGTCGGAATTGGTCAAGGCCAAATTAGGGGGAAAACTGGGGAAACTGGAGAAAACTTTTTCACCTAGAATGCCAGGTGGAAGATGAGAGATTTTAACATGCACCCTTGATTCTTAGAAATGCCCGATCTTGATCAATATCAGCACCGAGTAAAGAAATCACCGTGTGCAAATAAATGCTTAGAGGCTCCTTAATATTCAAACGTACTCAATCCTAAATTAAGTACATTTATACTTGAATTCAAGTTTTTCAGAATTCAGCCCTAAATCATATAGATGGATGACAGTAAAAGTTGACAGAACTCCAGCTTAGTTAGAAAAGGACAATCATTTGGCAGCCATACAAATCCTCAGGCAACACATGCAGCTCAACAGTGGCTCTGGCTAAGCCAGTACACAGGATGCCACAGAACAAGTTTTCTCTCCACAGGACCAACATCACAGGGAATAATTAAGTAGGACAGTCAGAAATAGAGCATCATCATAGTCCTCTGCTCTTCAGCTAACCACACTGGTCAGTAGTGAATTGTAGTGCATATTATTTAACATATTTAAAAACCCTGAGGAAACAACATCAATGACATAGCAATCCTTTATCATTACTATTACTACTGCATGCTAGAAATCCGCAGTGTGATTCCATGATTGTGGTTTCCCTTGTATCTCATATAAATGTAATTTTTTGTCGATTAGAAGAAAACATACATTTAACCATTCAAAAATGTGTTAATCCTCAGGCATCTCAGGCAACAATGTAGTTTTTACAAGGTTTCTCGAGTGACAGTGGCTACATTTTGATATTAAATGAGTAACAGATTTCAAAATAAGGGGTCTGATTATGTTTAGCATAGAATTAGGAAATACACAAAATGTGGTTAACTAGCTTCCATGATAATAGCATCAGGCCATCAAGGACATTCTAATGATTTACTTAAATAAATTCTTGAGTAAATAATTTATTGTCAATCGATAATTCGGTCAACAATGCTGTATTTTCAAAATGATCTTGTCCATTAATATCAAAATATCATTGAACATAGAGATCATTTATTTTTCTCCTTCCCATGATCTTCAGGAAATTCAGATGATGGAACTTCCTGTTGAAGTAGTCCAGATATTACATAGGGGTGAATGTGTTCGAGTTGTGTGACACGACTAAAATGTACATGACTAAAAAGTTTTCATAACCTGTAATGGATGACTCATGGAAAAGGATGTTTCAGGCATGAGATTTTCAATATATTCACACATTAATGCAAAAATAATATTTGATTTTTGAAGTATTTTACAAGATTTAGAAGACTATTCTAAAGCGAGGTGTAATCATAGTGGGCTGGGACAGGTAAAAGTGATGTAAATAGGTTTTAAGTTATTTATCGGCAGCATGCACATAGGCTGCTGTGAAGGTCACTGTACCTGTTTTAGATATCTTTTATCTTTTCTTTACATACATATTTGTAAATGATATCAGCACGACACAAAGGGCACCACAATCATGGAATCACCCTACATTTCTTCACAATTTTGAGTTCTATTATTGAGGAAAGAGGCAATTTTTTTTTCTACTCTTACTCAATTACTTTCTTAACAGATGTGTAAGGTTGATTTTGGCCCGAGATATGAAACTGAAGTTCTACGAGAGCAGGCTGATAGGTGTTGAACCCTACCTTCTGTGTGCGAGTATCCATCTGCAGTCACCTTCCACTGAATGAGGACGCCCAGCAGGGCGAGCACGGGCCACACGCCCATCACCACCCACGTGTACCAGCACACGGGCTGAGCCGGTGCCACCTTCACCCTTTCATAGATGTAACGTGTGAGTGCAAACAGCTCCACGAAATAATCCACAGTGACGGTGACGACGGCTGAGCCAAACACAGCTGTGGAAAGCGTGGTGAAGCAGCGCTGCCACTGCAGCGTGAGCACGGCGAACAGCATGCCTGAACCGAGCAGCACACCCAGAGGCAGCCACACCGTGCGTGGGTGGTAGAACTCCTCCAGCACCACCAGGGAGGCCAGTGCCACCAGCAAGCCCAGCAGCAGGCCCACCATGAAGAGCCCCACGCTGCGCACCAGCATGGTGACCAGGCCACACAGCGTGCCGATGCCCAGCCCGATGCCCACGCTGGCCTCCACGCTCAGCTGTGTGTCCATCACTCGCTCCTTGTAGCACAGCATGAAGATAATGATGGAACCGAACATCAGGCCGGTGAGGAACATTACAGCCTTAAAACAGCGGTAGCCTGTGAGGGGAGAGGAGGTTTTACAACATATTCTTTATGAACACATATAAAAGCAAATATCGCTATATAAAAAACTGATAGAAATGTCATCCAGTCGAGAATTTCAAATCATACTTTAAAATGTTATTTGTCGTAAACTTAGAGCACACATAGCACCATGGGTTTGAGGAAAATGCTTATCAGACAGGATGCACAAAAATACGCTGCTTCCACACAGCCTCAAACCAACCCCATAATAATAAAAACAAGTGTACCTTTACCCACAGCCACAGCTGCTCAACAGCTCAGCAGCAGTGTCGTGCATGTGACGCAATTTTAATTACCTCAGGTCTATTCTGCACTGCATAAAAGGCACATGTTTATAGGCCTCAAAAAAAAATAATCATAATAATCCTTCAATTGATGAACTGGTAAATGTGTTCTTTGATTTATGTTGCCACAGTTAATTTCAGATAAATGAACAATGAAACATAATTTTAGTTTGAAGAAGATTAACATATTTGATTTAAATGGATGCGTATATCAATTTATCCAAGTATATCACAGCAAAAAATAAAAAATAAATAAATGGGAGCAAGAACATGTTTACTAAGAAGGTTAAAAGCATCAGGCAAAACATTCAACTGTGCAGGACAGGGTGTACTCCAGGACCAGGGCTGGGAACCTGCGGTTTACCGAAACACAAAGTGTGTGTGTGTTCATGAAGAAGCTGAGTGTTTAAGCTGTGATTTGTCATAGCTGTGCTTCCCCTATTCTAACCTCTGCTAGTTCTTCCCTGACGCTCTCTCAGTGGGACTGGAGGATGATGAAGGCAAATTTCACAGTCCAGTGAAAGTGATAAAGCTTATGTAATGGACAGGAAGAAGCACAGGCCGTCATCGTTATCATATTCAGAGGATTATTAAGTGAACTGAGTTTCCGAAGTGAACAGCTTTGTGCAGTGTGGTGAAACATCAACACCCCTTAGGCTGAGAGTGCAGAGTGTGTGCGCGCGCGCGTGTGTGTTTTTCTCCAAGTGTGTGCAGAATGCAGTATGTGTGTGTGTTTTTCCTACCATACACACTAAAATCACCTTATCGTTCACAGCCTACTGAAGATAAACGGATTAATAAAACTTTGTGGTTTTCAGTACAAGTATAAGAACAACAGCTATCTCGTCCACTCAACGTGCCACGCCACCTACCAAAGAAGCAATAGATGATGCCGAAGAGGCAGCACATGGAGCAGACAACAGAGGGGACAACTTCATAGCGCCGCTCGATCTCCTCGTCACAGCTAAAGAGACTGTCTCCACCCCCACCCTGAGACGGTGGGGCGAGCTTAAAGGCCAGCAGCTGGGCCGTGGAGGTCATGATGATCACGTGGGGGACCTTATGGTAGGCAGAGATGGAGAGGAAGGGAATAGTGGGGTCAGGCGTGTCAGAAAAGGTCAAGAGGAATTTCCCATCCAAATAGATTCACCTGGAAAAAGAGAGAGATATCATGGTGGTGGTCATGTGACAATGCCGTTTTAAAAAAATTACAGAAACACATAGTCTATGCTTTATTAAATGTATGGTCAAATTTGATTAGATAATCTAATGTTAACGTAAAGCAACACTGGCTTTAAATTCGTTACATTATCCAGTACACAAATGCCTCTGTCCATGTTGTAATAAACCCTATATAGCTTCTTAGAGGAAGAAAGACCTTATGACATAATGTGATATGCAAGTTATTATAAGTCCCTAGATCTGCTCCCTTTTTCAGAGATGCCTAATATACATTTTCTCACTGTCTAACAACAAGATTTGTTGACAACTTGACATGGCACATCTCACACCATTAGATGCACCTTTCCACTGATTAAAATCACATTAAAGAAAACTCCTAGACAAGCCCAGACTACATAGAGTTTATTACCAGCAAACACAGTGAATATGCATATTGCATTAGATTACTGTTAATTGCAGAACCCATCCAGGGTGTATTCCTGCCTCATGGACAACATTCCTGGGATATATTCCGGATCCACCACAACCCTGCTCAGAATAAAACAGATAATAAAGACGATGAACGAATGAATAGGGCATGTAGGGAATGACCTTGTGGTAATGCGCTGGGTTTGAAAGCTTCCATTCGCGAGCTGTATGTGACTGCTTTTGGATCAGAGCTACAAGACATGAACAAAAATATCATTTCTCTTATACTGCTACACACTGCAACTGCAGTATGCCTTGCAAGTTAATAAAGCAGACTGTGCAAGACCCGATGTGTTAGGTTTAAAAATGAACCTGCACTCATTATTTTGGATCACACCAAAGAAACCTTATTTGGAAGTTGTGCGAGTTTGGAGAGCTCACAGCTCACAATTAAAAACATGGTTTGTTAGAGTGCAATGCACATCTGCATATTGCAGGTCACTGCTATGCCAATATGGTGATAACAGAAATAAAACATTGTGCAGCCCTGAACAATTCCTGAAATTCTAGTGCGGTGCACAGGGACAAACTGAATAATATCACCATCTTCTCTGACATCTACCAGTTAAGCCTTCAAAAGCAAACCCATTCATCTGTAAACCTATTATTTCAGGAAGTGCGTTTTACCAAAACCTCTTCTAATTAAAGTGATTACTCAACTAGAAAATACTTGACAAATGACTCCTTCCCAAAGAGAACTAAGCGCAGAAGAATAAACATTCACAGCCCCAATGCAGAATTATTTACCGCTTTTCCTAACTACAGAAAGTACAGCACAAGTGAACAGTTATGCATAATGCATTGTGTAAGCTGAGAAACAACATTACACAATTACTGAAGATGCCCTAAACTGTACAACATTCTCTGTGCAAGCCTTTATCTATTAAGATTGAAGATCTAGTCACGTCAGCACACAGAATAACATTCTTTCACTGAGACAGCAACCTCAGACAGCCTTGAGTGTGTTTGTGTTTCAGGGGATGTATTTAGTAGCGGTGTCGTATTGATCAGTTGTAGCATGTGCTTCTATCTGTGGCTCTGGCACTTCGATTCTGCTGTGGAGGGTATACAGTCAGGTGCGGAAGTATTTGGACAATGACAGAGTTTTTGTGATTTTGCCTTTATACACCACCTCACTGGATTTGAACTAAAACAATCAAGATGTGATTGAAGTGTAGACTTTCAGCTTTATTTTAAGAGGTTCCACATTTACCATTTAGGAATTACAGCCATTTTAAACAAAGTACGTCCAAGACAAGAAGTTAATTGACCAGGTGCGGTCCATTCCCTCATTACTTCAAGACAAATGAAGCAGATAAAAGGTCTGGAGTTGATATCAGGTATTGAGTTGGCATTTGGCAGCAGTTCAACTGGAGCTACCGATATGAAGTCCAAGGAGATCTCAATGAAGGTGAAGGAGGCCATCATTAGGCTGAAAAACAACATAATTCTATAAGAGAGATAGCAAAAACCTTTGGTGTGGCCAAATCAACAGTTGGGTACATTCTTAAAAAGAAAGAAAGCACCGGTGAGCTCAACAACATCGAAAGGCCTGGAAGACCACGGAAGACAACTAAAGTGGATGATTGCAGAATCCTTTCCTTGGTGAAGAAAAACCACTTCACAACATCAACAGAAGTCAAGAATACTCTGGAGAAGGTAGGCGTATCATTGTCAAAATCTACAATCAAGAGACACCTTCATGAATGTAAATACAGAGGGTTTACAACAAGGTGCAAACCACTGGAAACATTCAAGAACAGGAAAGCCAGATTAGACTTTTCCAGAAAACATCTAAAAAAGCCTCCCATGTTCTGGAATAAGATTCTTTGGACTGATGAAACCAAGATTAACTTGTACCAGAATGATGGGAAGAGAAAAGTATGGTGAAAGAAAGGAACAGCTCATGATCCAAAGTACCACATCATGTGTCAAACATAGTGGAGGAAGTGTTATGGCATGGGCATGTATGGCTGCCAGTGGAACTGATAGGATGCCGCTTCACAGTGCAGGTGGATAATGACCCTAAACATACTGCGAAAGCAACTCAAGACTTTTTGAAGGCAAAGAAAAGGAATATTCTTCAATGGCCAAGTCAGTTGCCTGATCTCAACCCAATAGAGCTGCTTTTCACTTACTGAAGACAAGACAGAAGGCAGAAAGACCCACAAACAAACAGCAACTGAAGGTGGCTGCAGTGAAGGCCTGGCAAAGCATCTCCAGGGAGGAAACTCAGAATCTGAGTTTTGAGAACATGGGCTCCAGACTTCAGGCAGTCATTGACTGCAAAGGATTTTCATCCAAGTATTAAAATTATGGTTATATTTACAATTATGTCACTTTGTCCAAATAACTTTAAGCCCCTGAAAATGGAGGCACTTTGTTGAAAATGGCTGTAATTCCTAAATGGTAAATGCCATATTTTTGTGGAACTTCTTAAAATAAAGCTGAAAGTCTACATTTCGATGACATCTTGAGTGTTTTATTTCAAATCCATTGTGGTGGTGTATAAAGGCAAAATCACAGAAACTCTGCCATTGTCCAAATACTTCCAGACCTGATTGTATATAGGAGGGCAGAAGATGCACATTCACAACAAGGACATGAACATGCAAACAAACACACCGTTGTGTGAGAAATATACTACAGCTAAAAGGACAGTTATGTTCACTCTAAGGGATGCTGTTTCTCTTAACTATGAGACAGAACTGTTGCAGTGCAACTGAAAGTACCCTGAAAGTAAGAGACATAAGAGAAAATAAATATTCTAGCATTAGACTCCTTCAGATATCCTTCTTTGATCTTGATCAGGAAGTGTCTAAAAGCATGATTCATGCAAAAAGAAAAAAAAAAAAGCAGCTCACAAAACCATCAAATGTCCTGCACATCCAAGAAAATCATACAGGTGACAGAAGTACAAGAACACCCTAAGGAACATCGGCCCTTTTAAGAATTCTGTCTTTGTGGCTCCATCAGTGAACTGGTTGTGAACTGCAGCTGCTTAAGTCGTGTGTATTTTTTAAATGAGAAAACTGGCACCTGATTTCCTGTGTGATTTTAAAAAAAAAAAAACCCTGAGCATTACATTTACCTGGTTTTCTATCAGGTTCATTTAGCACAATTATACTTATGAGTCAACAGTGCAATTATGTTATACAGATGGAAAAAGGATAAAATTAGTCAGTGTGGTGGATTCTCTTCTCTTAGCCAAACCAGCACTGGGACCAGAATTTATGAATTTGATAAAGATCAGGCTTCCAAATGCTGTGGGAAGCTGATCAAATAAGGAATACTTAAGAGTCCTTTCACTGATCACTGGAAACATACTAAATATAATTTGTATGACTTTGCTATTCTGCATCATTTAAGATACTCAAGAGCAAAGCTAAACTGCACACAGACAGTAGACGATTCTGGTGTAGCATGAAAGCATCAAAGAAACCAAAAGTAGTGGCATAGCCATAGCAATGTATCACTTCCTGTCTGTTATCATAACAACTGCAGCATTATGGGATGCCTTCGGTTATACTGCACTTAGCAAACGAGAGAAAGGCCCGCCACCATGGCAACAGGTCTAGAACCAATCAGTGCTTTAGCTCACCTTGCGTTTCTCTTTTCTTTTTTATGATCAGCGCTCACCCCTCTCATCCTCTCCAACACTCAAGGCATATAAACAAGGTAGATAACAATGTACTGCCATTGCCATGCTGTTTTGAAATGTGCTTATATAATAACATGCAAAACAAAAATCCATTGATTTCAATGTTGAAATACAAATAAAAACACGAAAGATTTAATGACAGGAACGTTTCCTATACCAAACTCTCACAGACATTACTAGCAAAAGCCCTGAAACCAAAAGGCAAGACCTCCATCGCTATGTCACTATGAAACCTAATCACCTCACTTGTTCTTTTCCAGAGAACCATTCCAGCTCTTTTGCTCCTCAGCAGGCCACAATAGAGAGAACAACAGTCTCATCTGCAGCATGATTACATGTCAGTCGTGATGAAGCCCAACACGCCCTACTGAGCATGAAACGCCACATAAATTTCTTTACACAAGGCACCGAGGAGCACGGAGAGGGAGTTTCAGCAGAACGAGGCCAGACAGTGCGTGTCTATGTGTTATATTCAAGCTTACATCCAAAGCCACAGAAACTCAGAGTGAATGAGTCATGTCCACTGTCTCATACACTATATAAGGAACACATCACAGTGAGCCAGAAATGATACACTCATGTACAGTACAGCTTATGTGCAGCAAATCAGTCATATGTACAGTACAACTGACAAGAAAAAGTTCAATACCTTTGACAATAAATAAATTATAAATAGGTCTAGACTAAAACTAGCAACCAGGCCTCAAACAAGAGCACAGTATCCAGTTTCAGGACAATGCTCATTCCCTGTGCAGAGAAAGATGAGATCATTTTACTGGTGGGTGGGTGTGTGTGTGTGTGTGTGTTGGCCTGCTGTAATGGCAGTTATGTTATACCCTATATAGTGAACATATAGCGAAGTGGAAGCCACTAGGGATTTAGCCTAACTTGATGGCAGATTTTATATGGAACTTAGGCAAAAATCATCACTGAAATGTAAAATTAGGACAAAAGAAAAAAAACAAACAAAAAAAAAAACAAAACAAAAGAAAGAAGTTTAAAATGACAAACCTGGAATATTTGATTGTATGATAAAATTGTGTTGCTGGCTCCCAAATCCAGGAGAACAAGCACTTTTTATGAGAGAGAGAAACCTTTCACTACTTTTTGAGGATTGGTAGAAAGGTGTGTGTCTGAGTTTGTTGACAACTTGTACACATTCTATGGCGAAAGCATTTGATCGATCAATGATCTACACTACTTCTACTGTACAACTCGATGCAGTACTCCACGCACCCTGGCTAGAAGGGTAACCAAATTCATAAAGCCTACTTTACAACACAGAGCAATTAACAACAAAATCAATAAGAGGTCATTTGTGATTACAAAAAAAGAAAAAGAAAAACCCCACCAGTGCATGCTGGCTCAAGCAAGCACCCATTAAGACCAGGTAAACCAACACCTGAAAATATAAATAAGACCTTTAATAATAACACATTCAATACAAGGAATAAAACACGGCAGGATGAATTTATAGGAAAATAATAAACGGTGGACACGAAGTGCTCAGATTATTTTCCTATATGGGTAACATCATTAGAAGACATGGGATTAGTTTCCATTGTTATGCTGACGATACCCAGTTATACATCTCATCAAAACCAGATGAAATAAATAAATTGTCTAGATTACCTGAGTGTGTTAAAGATATAAAAGATTGGATGACTGATAATTTTCCATTACTAAATCCTGATAAGACAGAAATATTACTTACTGGTCCAAAACCCAGTACACAAAAGCTCTCACAATTCAACTTGCATTTAGAAGGATGTACTATTACTACTAGCTCGACAGTGAAAGACCTGGGCGTAATATTAGACAGCAGCTTGTCTTTTGAAAATCATATTTCCAATATTACTAAAACAGCCTTCTTCCACCTTAGAAACATTGCCAAGCTTAGGAACATTTTATGTGTATCTGATGCAGAAAAGCTAGTTCATGCTTGCTCACTAGGGATAATTTTGTCTAACATCTAGGACTGTTGCATGTTTTGTTTGTTTGCATGTTTTTCTGTTTCTTATGTTCTGTAAAGCTGCTTTGAGACAATGTCCATTGTTAAAAGCGCTACACAAATAAAATTGAATTGAATTGAATTTATCAGCATGTAAAAGCCTTTTCTTCTGTTTATATCTCTTTTTTCTTTCTTGCTTTTGAATTTAATAAAACAAACCAACCAAAAAAAAAAAAAAAAATGCAGCTCGTCATCTTACACAGAATACCCCCCTAAAGAAATGTATCCTGCATCAATAAAGTCTTGGATTACATGGAAACAGAACCATAAAACACTATTCATTTTACATTCATAAACAAGGCACGTAGACACAAAGTAAGGTTTGACACCCAAAATGCACTGCGGAACTGGCAGAAAACACTGACTCACTCCAGTTTTTTAAGGCAGACACCACAGGCGGGCGGGCGAGTGACAAAGATAAAAGGGTAGCTTTATACACACTCGTCTCCTTATTCTGTAACAGTCAGCACAGTGCAGGTTTCCCTGGCATCAATGGCCTGGAGAGCGGATAAATGATGGAGGGATCCTGAGGTGAAATCTCAGAGTTGCGGAATGAGTGTGCATGTGCGAGATACAGAAAGGAGAGTGTGTATGATTCTGTGTGTGTGTGTGTGTGTGTGTTAAGACAGGGCCATGGCTCTGTTCGACCTCGTTAATCCTGTTGAGAGCTTCTGCTCCAAAATCCATTAGCACTGGAGGGCTTTCCCCTTCTCCTGACCGGAATGAGATCAGCACTCTAATGGGTGTATCTGTGCATTTCTCTTTTTATGGTGTTTATTTGTGTATTATTTCTGTATTTATGCTCATGTCTCCATTATGTATAATATATAAGATATACACATAAGATAAACAGAAAAATTCGGTTTACTGACTAAAATCTGTGCCTTAAGCTAGAATTATAAAGAAAAAATTTACTTCCAAAAGAAAAAGGCTGCCAGAAAGTTACAGGAATTTTAAAGCCGAAGAGGGTAAAGGATATCGCTACCTTATTTGTGCCACCTGCCTGAACTGAGCCCAGCTTCCCAGATCCCCTTAAATTGTAGAGAAAGGGTTTAATACAATGCTTGCTCTATTATTTAACAATAATCATTCTTCTTTCTGCAATGCTTCTGGGAAATTCAGAACTGCACAGCACATACACGTTTCAGTACAGTATGTACACTGATCAGCCATAACATTAAAGCCACTGACGGGTGAAGTGAAGAACACTGATCATCTCATTAAAGTGGCACCTGTCAAAGGGGTGGGATATATTAGGCAGCAAGTGAACAGTCAATTCTCAAAGTTGATGTGTTGAAAACAGGAAAAAACGGGCAAGCGTAGGGATCTGAGCAACTTTGACAAGGGCCAAATTGTGATGGCTAGATGACTGGGTCAGAGCATCTCTAAATCTCGTCTTGTAGGGTGTTCCTGGTATGCAGTGGTTGGTACCTAACAAAAGTGGTCCGAGGGAGGACACCCGGCGAACTGGCGACAGGGTCACGGGCGCCCAAGGCTCTACCCACGGAAGCTAGCCTGTCAGAAGAGCTACTGTAGCACAAATTATTGAAAACTTTAATGCTGGCTATGATAGAAAGGTGTCAGAACACACAGTGCATCACAGTTTGCTGCGTATGGGGCTGCGTAGCCACAGGCCTGTCAGAGTGCCCATGCTGACTCCTGTTCACTGCCGAAAGCACCTACAACGGGCATGTGAGCATCAGAACTGGACCATGGAGCAATGGAAGAAAGTGGCCTGGTCTGATGAATCACATTTTCTTTTACATTATGTGGACAGCTGAGTGTGTGTGCGTCACTTACCTGGGGAAGAGATGGCACCAGGATGCACCATGGGAAGAAGGCAAGCCCGCAGAGGCAGTGTGATGCTCTGGGCAATGAGACCTTGCGTCCTGGCATTCATCTGGATGTTACTTTGACAAGTACCACCTTCCTAAATATTATTGCAGACCAAGTACAGCCCTTCATGGCAACGGTATTCCCTAATGGCAGTGGCCTCTTTCAGCAGGATAATGTCACACTGCAAAAATCATTCAGGAATGGTTTGAGGAACATGATAAAGAGTTTACGGTGTGGACTTGGCCTCCAAATTCCCCAGATCTCAATCTGATTGAGCATCTGTGGGATGTGCTGGACAAACAAGTCCGAACCATGAAGGTCCCACCTCTCAGCTTACAGGACTTACAGGCTGCTAATGCCAGATACCACAGCACACCTTCAGAGGTCTTGTGGAGTCCATGCCTCGATGAGTCCGAGCAGTTTTGGTTGTACAAGGGGGGCCTACACAATATTAGGCAGGTGGTTTAAATGTTATGGCTGATCGGTGTAAGTTTCATATAGACTTTCACTCCACTCCAAGGTGTAGAAGTATTTCATGAAAAATAAATATATATGTTACATAAATATACGTTAAATATATATTACATAGAACATATGTGTTTTACAGTAGATAAAATAGTTAAGTAGAGCTTACCAAGAGAAAGCAAACAACAGTGCAGCAGGGTGATAATAGGTCTCTGCATGAGCACAGAACGTTTAAGTTCCTTGGCGGTGTAACACCAAATGCACGCACCATTTTATCGTGACATCACACGTTCAAACCCTAACAATACAATACACATTCCTGGCTGGAAGTTCAAGAGAGTCTAAATGGCTCTGCTCTCTGGGGGAAGAAAAAGACATCAGAGCGAATCAATTGCGGCCATCTGTGAACTCATGTATAGGGAAAAGGACATTTAGCTCTCTTTTAACTGTGTTCAGCTGCAAAAAATGTCATGACATGGGAAATGGTAATCACTAAATTGGGATAAATTGGTGAAAATTACGTAAAAATGCATTTAATAAACATGTGATTGAAGAGAAGGAAAGGTTGCTCACTAACCATCAACTGTTTTACACATTTTGCAACATCTCTCTAAACACACATCACCAATGGCAATTTTTACAGACTACATAAGCTGTTTAACAATAGGTCGTGATTTTACGTGAAAAAGCAATATTAATTTTCACTTTTCACTATTTTCTATAAAAGCTAAAAAACTATTACCACTACAATGCATTACTACTATTATGTATATATGACAATCAGGAGTCATTAGTGATGGAAAATACTTCTTACTAAGAAGGACTGAGCTTACTATGGACCTGTAGATATCTGTACGTCTTCCTGGATCCTTAATGGATGTCTGTGTATGCTGCACCAGATGCTGTATGTGTTTGTGTTTCATCAGCCATCTGATGGTTGATAGGAGCAATCACCATTAGCACTCTAATCATGATCAGGCTGGTGAATACTTGTTCGGTGCACATAATTATTCTGTATCCCTGTATTATTTTCGAGTCCAAGCTTTACTACAGAATTCAGAAGCTCACGCTGAGCTCTGTGCAGTGCATCTGGTGGAGAGAAAACAGTGAGCGTTTGATGACGCTCTTGGCACCGAATCCGACTGAGAGGCCTGCGTTTGACCCCCTCACTGAGCTCCCAGCAGACAGCTGAAGGGGAATTGGAAAAGAACATTACTCTATTTAAGTCTTGAAGCCTTTGTAACAAAACAAAAATTAAAAAGAACAACCATTATCTAGGGAGACACTAATGAGCAATGATGTATTGTTCTTTTTATCAACAGACTTCATCACTGTTGATGCTGATCATTATTATTTCATTGCTTCATTACAATCCAGCAGATTACACATAAATGGATTTGAGATGTGGACAGATTTGCAAGCAATGAGCCAGGAGTCGTCATGTAAATTTAAGTAGACAAGGTTGGAAAATAATGCAGTTGTGGTTGAGCTGTAGGCCTGTGCAACATTTTTCTTAACATGTCCACACAAAGGACAGAATGACCCTTGACACAAACTTTGTGTCCAAATTAAATGGTTTAGTGGTTTCCCCAGGCTTGAGCCTGATACAGAGCCTCTATTGAGCTATTCTTGGCCTTGGTATATGGAGAGTCTCTTAGATCCAGTGGAGCAGAAGAGAATAGTGCAGGGAAAGCTGGAGGGGAGAGAGGAAGTCATGCAACCTGGACCAAGAAGAAAGGAAAGATGGACAGAACAGCAAAGGAGAGTAAAGGCAAATAGAAGGGGGCCCAGCTCAGTACATATGTATGGAGATAACCTTAACGTTTGTCTAAGCTTCGTTATTCTTTTCAGCCAGCTCTGTAAATAAAACCTAAATTCCAGTTGGTCAAATAGCAGCATCCAGGCAATGCAGCATGAATGGGAGAAGAAACACAAACAGAAAAAGAAAAGATTAAATGGTCCACTGAAATTTCAAATGGTATGGCAAGAGAGGCCGAGGGCTAAAATAAGTTAGGTCTCCTACCACAATGTAATAAATATTTTTGCTTTGACTGATATAACAGCAATCTCCAAACTGCACATTTCAGCCTTTTAAAGGGTCAAAAAAATAAATAAATTGGAGGCCTCCGGGTGCTTTATATTTCAGCATGAAAGCAACCAAGAATAAAAACATGGCCATTCAAACATGGTAACACACACAGTCTACTAGACTCTCATAAAAGCACAGGTAAAGGGATTGACTGAAGTGTAATAATTCACTCTTAAACCACAGTGTTGAATTCTTGAATCCGATTGATCAGAAGGTTGATTTATTTACTACAACAGCACAGATCAGATACTGTAAGAAAGAAAGAAAAAAAAAAGAGAGAGAGACTGGTGCTGCTGTAACATAAGTGATCAAAGGAACTAACTTGTTTCATTAAACATAACTATAAATGGATAAAGAGTATTAAGGGTCATTCTTTAATAAATAAATTGTTAGTTATTAGTGTTGGCAAATTGCTATTGTATGTGAGGAGTAGCCTAAAACACTTCGGGACATGTTGTCAAAGGAAAACAATAAATAACAACACAACACCCCATCAGTGATCGTACTGTCTACAATAGCACACACTGTCATGTTTTACTCCTTACTTATGCCATTTCTTGCAATTCAAGTTGAAATGCAGCTGAATATCAATATATTAATAGTTTGGATCAGTGCATCAGTCCAGAGGTATCATCACAGTACATAGAGGCAAGAGTCAGGCTTTAGACGGACTGAGGCTTCATTCTGTGGTTATGTTCAGCATGAATAATACAAACTGAGGACAAAGACTCTGAGTGTTGCCTAAATAACTACACACATAACAAACAACAGTGGTAGTGAAATACTGTACAGTAATATGGAGCAATACAGCAGTTGATAATAAGAAAAATAAGCGTGATGTCTTTAAATCACAGTCACTGCTCCTCCTGCTGCTTCCTGGACGAGTATCCGCGCAGAGGAACTGCAGACGGTGAGAAGGAGTGCACTAAAAGGGATAACGGGATTAACATTGACGTCTTCTCTCACTTACATTCCCCTCGGCTTCACCTTCTTTTCACTCCTTTGCTACTCCTCTGTCTCTTTTAGATCTTATCTCGGGCTCTCATTTTCTCCTTTATTTGCACTCTCTCTCTCTCTCTCTCCGTCCGTCTTTGTTTAATCTCTTCTCAAATGAAATCCAAAAATGGTAGGTGTGCTGTAATGTAACATAATGTGATGTGTCCCTCTAAGGACCCTAGATGCTGTCTTCCTCTCCACATATTACATAACTGCTTTCATTAAACCAGACATTTCATTCAGCCCCTCTCTCCTCATTTCCCTCAGTTAACATCAGTCACTGTGCCAGCACGGTTGTCCACACATCTGCATCTCGTTATCTCATCACAGAGTACCTATTTTATAAGCATGCTGTGTTAATGAAACACTCAATGAGTTTTGGTAGAACACCCAATCGCTGAGCAAAACACATGTGTGTGTGTGTGTGTGTATATATGTGTATATATATACACACACACACACACATATATACACACACACACACATACATACGTACACACACTGTATATTTGGGCTGTACAATATATTGAAATTATCACAATACTTCAAAAAGGTAAAAAAAAAAAAAAAAAGTCAAAATTTTACGGTGATGCAGATAGCAGAGAATGCTTTCTTTTGCTCAAAAGAACATGAAACGTATGTTGGTTATGTCAGTTTCAGTCTGTAGATAGATAGATAGATAGATAGATAGATAGATAGAACTTAAATTGATTTTCAGGGCAATCATGGCCTAATGGTTAGCGAGTCGGCCTTGTAACCCTAAGGTCATGGGATCGAGTCTCAGGGATTGTAGGTGGGGGGAGTGAATGACCAGTGCTCTCTTCCACCCTCAATACCACAACTGAGGTGAGACCCTTGAGCAAGGCACCAAACCCCCAACTGCAGCAAAAAAGGCTGCCCACTGCTCTGGGTGTGTGTTCACAGTGTGTGCACTTGGATGGGTTAAATGCGGAGCGCAAATTCTGAGTATGGGTGACCATACTTGGCTACACTCCACTTTTATACATATATATGAGAGAGAGAGAGAGCATATGCTTTGGCCTTCACTAGATATCAACCCAACTGAACACTTATGGGAGATTTTGGACCAATCTGTTAGACAGCGCTTTCCAGCACTATCATCAAAACACCACTTGAGGGAATGCATTTTGGAAACACAACATTCATCCCTCCAGTACAGTTCCAGAGACTTGGAGAATCCATGTTGATGTACACTGAAGCTGTTCTGGCAATTCTTGGTGGGCCCAGCACCTTACTAATACACTATGTTTATTTTATAGAACTGTGCAAAAACTATAAGAACTATAATGTATAACTGAGCAACTAATTCATTATTTTGAGCACATCTCCCTTCACAGATAATAATGTATCGCCGTTATTATTTCCTGCAAAACATTATTATGCATATTTTCCAAAATGATATGGAGAAATACCCCAGTATTAATTTCAAGACTCAAAGTCACCAAGTTTCCACTCTTTCCATAATTTCCCGAGCTTGGTTCAAAGACCAGCAGAAAGGCATTTATAATTACATCACAGAGATGATGTTGGGCCGCTATATCATTATCCCGCCCAAGTTCCCTCAGGCCATTTGCTGGTCAATAAATATGCGCAGCCCAAAAGCTTTTAAATCTTTTAAGCACAGTTACGTCTCTGATGTAATTTAATTATTTTTTTTTTTTGCCATGAAATAATTGCAGACAAAGTAGATTCTATTTAATTATTGATGACTGGGTCTCATGCTTCCCCAACATGACACGATTGTGGAAATCAGACAGCACCTCGGAACTTTTTCCCCACAGGCTCCATTACAAGCTACCAGATTAGAGCTAATGCCATGGTAACTGTTGGATTATCTGCTGACAGAAAACAGGCACGTGAGACATATGTGGCATTTACATTACTTATAAATCCATCGCATGTTGTTTCTATGAGCACCTGATAGGCTCCTGATGACAGGATCAACACCCTCTGATGTGTTTTTTCTCCCTATTTACCCACTTCATGCTAATTAGCAGTTAGCACGGAGGTGTGAATTGAAAAATGAGTGATTAAAACAGCACTCCGCCCGTCACAGCACTGACTCAGTTTTCTGAAATTTGGGTGAGAATGGGATGTCAGAAGCATCCTAATGTTAATTACTGAGACTGGGTTTTTAATTAGGCTAATACTGATGAGAACCTTTTGGAAAATTCTACAGCTGAGTGCAAAAATTTGCACCGCCTTCATCCATTTCTTTCTGGGCAAATTTTTTTTTTAAGTACCTTCAAGTTTATCTAAAAAACAAAATTCCATGTTCGTTTAAATTTTTTACTCAGCAGTTATCATTAGTAGCAAGCTCAAACGTCTAACCATGAACATGCTGTAGTTAATTTAGCTGAAATATGCATAAGGTGTCTAATGACTTAAATTCGGCATCATGTCTTAACACCTTTAAGGCATGAAAAGTTCAAGGTGGCTCATGCAGCTTGCTGTGAGCAGTCAGAAGTGAATAAGATCAGAAACACTGCCATCAAAAGACCTAAAAGTGAAAATACTGACCTTTCAGAAAGCTAGATATCTAAAAAAAAATAGACATCAAAGTCTTCGCTAACAGTTAAAATCGTCTTTCAGAAACAGAAGACTCAAGCACAGGACACCACCAAAAGAACTGAAGAAAAATAACTACAAAAATTGAACCCTCTCTGACCTAAAGAAGTCCTTCAATGCTTCACATTCCAAATTTATATAACATTCAGAAATTTTTTTTTTAATGTTGATTCATGTTGATTCACTGTTGTATTGCAACATACACTTTTTGAATGTCTTTGTCACTTCTGACCAAACTAAATCTCTCACTAAATGCTGCATCCATTCATCAAAGCAAGGAGATGCAAAAAGGGAGCGCAGGGGGGATCTGGCATATGAGCAATCAACTTGAATAATTGAATAATCATCAGGTTCATGTCAAAGCGATGTGTTAAGAGATGAAAGGCCATCCCTAATGTTTTAAAAACCTTTTTAGTGAGCTGGTAAAGCCAACTCATCCTTTGTAGAGGAGCCCACTTCTCTACTTCTCAGAGGTGTCGCTACATAACAAGCAATGATGGCAATGCTTAGGGCTCCCAAAGCCTCATTACTTAAGTCCAAGGAAATCTAAAATCTTTCAAAAACCTCAGACAGGCAAGGTACAGTGACATCTCAGCATGCCAGTAAAAGCTGAAGTGTTAGATGCCACATGCTTATATGGCATGGTACCATCAACAGTATCTTTTAACCTGGAAACACTATGTATTATACCTTTAAAATAATATTAGGTACATAAGTGGACCTTAAGGACCGCTGATGTATCTTCAAAACTTCATCTCAAAGCTAATTAAAGGCAGACCACATACATTTTCCCCAGGTAGAAGATCCATAGTACAGATATAATACACTTGATGGTACCACCCCAGCAACAAGGAAGAGTTTGGAAGCTTTATGTCTCAAAGCGTCTTTCTGAGCTTGACCTAAGCATACAAAATATAATATTTTCTGGAAGAATGTATCCTCAGTCCCTAGAAAGCTCATTATTCTGAAACTGACAGTCAGTAGAGTCCAGAATCACATCATATATGGTGGCATCTTGAACCCTTTGGCCATGGAGTCAGTCAATTAGAATAAAACATTATTAGTGTGGGAAAAGATCTATGATATTGTGTCAGATTTTCTGTCCGCCTGAACACGTGACTTCCTCACAGGCTGTTATTCCAACCCAAGTTCAATCCCAGTTCAAACAAAGCAGCATTAAAATGACTTATTTTGTAGCCATGATCTAATAAAATCAATGAAAGAAACAGACAACGTGATTGTAGTCTGTTATGCCGTACATCAGACTGGATTGCCTGGATGCAGAAGAGCCAAACACAAGAGCATATGGAGCGATGAAACAAAAGGAGACATATCACTGCTGTGAGAACAATAGTAACAACGCCTTCAGGTGCTCCTGGGTCATTTTTACCAGCTTCGAATGTCAACAGAATTCATGTGTAACCATGCATGTGGGATACATGCAATCAGAATCAGTCTTTACCATAAAGACCCTTGGTTATTGTCTTTTTAATTTCTCAATAATGCCTGATGTTAAGCAGATCTCATGTCAGAAACCCATCCCAGGTCACAAGTCAGCAGTGCAGTGTTTAAGAAGCTCAGAGGAAAGCACTAAAGTGCAGCAAAGCTTCTCAATCATCTGTATTAAAGCTCTGATGTTTATAAACAAAAACAATAACAACTTACCACCACCTACTCCTCCTCCTCCTCCACCACCACCTCCACCACCTCCTCCTCAGCTCATTCAGGAGTTGTAAGACGTCTATTCGAGTTTAAACCCCAGCATCAGTCTCAGACTCCTGTAATCCCGTCTTTCCTTTCGCAGTCCCCTCCGCCGAGTTTAACGGCCACTACAGGTGACTGTCTCCTTATCCACACACCTACAGTATCTCTCACAGCCACCGTGTAGAACCAAACAGACGCGCTAGCGTGTGTACACACGAACCCAAACGTCTTTCCTTCTGCTCTGAACCATGTCGAGGTTTAACGGCATCCCCCAGGAGAGCGGTGCTGAACCGAGCCCTCTCCCCTTCCGTCCAGCGGTCAGCGGTTCGACTTCAATTCAGTCGCTCACGCGCTCACGGCTTTGTTTGGAGTGTACCATTTGGGAGACAAGAGC
>CM040979.1:20572428-20586804 GCA_022985145.1 Pangasius djambal
TACATATATATATATATATATACACACACACACACACACACACACACACACACACACATATGTGTGTGTGTATGTGTGAAAGGGGGATATCTATCTCTCTCTCTCTCTATATATATATATATATATATATATATCCCATTTCCTGGACACAAGGCAGGGGGCACCCAGCCGGGGTGCCAACCCATTGCAGGCCACAATCACACACACTAACACACCTATTCACACACTATGGACAATTTGGAAACGCCAATCAGCCTACAGCAGACGTCTTTGGCCTGGGGAGGAAACCAGAGTACCCAGAGGAATCCCCCGAAGCATGGGGAGAACATGTAAGCTCCATGCACGCAGGGCTAACCACTGAGCCACCGTGCTCCCCTATAGATAGATAGATAGATAGATAGATAGATAGATAGATAAAATGATAGAGAGATAGACACCCTAAATCCACTGACAGGGAGGAGTCGGTCATCTGGGAAGCCTGTAATACTGATATCATCATTAGTTCATCACAGCATTATGGTGTATGACTTTCAGCAGAACAAAACCTTATATAGACAGAGTAGTATATTTGGTTTAAAATATAATTCCACAAATAGATTAATTTTTTTTTTCATTTTTTAATGCAGTGAACTTTAAGAGTCCTGTTCATTAATAATTTGCTCTATTTTCTATTATTTAAATATGTAGAATTTACTGCAGTAAGGATTATAGCTCTCAGAATAGACAACTTTATTTTTACTATGTAGTAGTGCTGCTTGGAATAAGGTTTAAAAGACAAGACAAAATATTTCTATTAGGCATTTTATTAGGGATTTGTCTGGTTCATCTTGTAAATATTGTAGGAAACAAACCATATGCTGATCGTTTTGTCGCCATCATGTGGTGCAAGTACATTAATACTTCATGATAGGACATGATAACCATTCACCTCACAGTGACTAATGACTGCTCAACAGAAATACTTGTAGTCCAACTAATGATAACTAACTAATGATAGTTTTTTGTAATGCCTAACCAATAAGATCCCTAACCAAAGCCAACATCCTGTACAGGGTGCACCTCAGGATGCATCACTGCAGCACCGAAGCTTCTAATAAGCAAGACAGTTTGAGATTTGTTGTCATACAAGACAATACAAGACAATACAATCTGTACAAATGACCACATTAAGTGCAAAAAAGTGCAACAAGTGTTCAAACTACACACAACAATCAGGACGATCTATGCTGCACATAACGCAGAGAAAACTCAAAATGTGGATCACAGTGCTCCCTTCACAGAGCTGCACATACATGTACCAACATTATACCGTTAAGTAGTAAACACTATTTGGACATCAGCCATTTTGCAGTGTTAGCCATGCTTTAGTGAACAAACTTATTTTCTGGATAGTTCACAATATTGCATATTAGCCAAATTGCACTGCAAATCCAGTATATGATCTACTGAAGTACGCACATGACTTGAAGTACCACAATGCATAATCATTTCTTTCAACTCAAAATTTACTTGTCAGGTTGGATACTGGAGCAGCCACTTCACATGTAAATTTAATCTTAAAGACTTAAAAAAAAAATTTAAAAAAAAAAAAGGAAATGCTAAAAGAATGCAGATTAGCTGATGGCAGAATTTTCTAAGAAGCCACTAAAGGGACATGGTGATGGAAAAAAAATATGAGATGGGATTATATTTCAATGCTTTTGGGTTCACTCGCAAAACTTTTCGCTCCCTCAAGAAATGCAAATATCTTTGAGAGAGAACGCAAACGTTTTGCAAGCGAACGCAAATATCTTTGAGAGAGAACGCAAACGTTTTGCAAGCGAACGCAAATATCTTTGAGAGAGAACGCAAACGTTTTGCGAGCGAACGCAAATATCTTTGAGAGAGAACGCAAACGTTTTGCGAGCGAAAGCAAATATCTTTGAGAGAGAACGCAAACGTTTTGCTAGCGAAAGCAAATATCTTTGAGAGAGAACGCAAACGTTTTGTGAATGAACGCAAATATCTTTGAGAGAGAACGCAAACGTTTTGCGGGCGAACGCAAATATCTTTGAGAGAGAACGCAAACGTTTTGTGGGCGAACGCAAATATCTTTGAGAGAGAACGCAAACGTTTTGTGAGTGAAAGCAAATATCTTTGCGAGAGAACACAAACTTTGCGAACGCAAAGTTTCTCGGGGGGGGGAACGCAAAAGCATCGAAATATAGACTTCCCTCCCATCTCATATTTTTTTTCCATCACCATGTCCTCTTACGGGCTCCGTACATCTTCAGATCGTGAACTATGACATAAAAAATGAGATAATGAAGAAAAAAAATAAACACCTTTGTTGATGGTTTACTTGTAACCCCAAAATTGTTGTCTTTTATTCTAGAGAAAAAAAAGAAAAGAAAAAAAAAACAGGTGTAAAATACACACATAAAGACTGAAATGTTTATTGGCAAATTGTCTGGTCAGAAAACGCTCCTGATTTTGTATGTACTGTATGTTTATGCGGAAACGTACATTTTTGCGAACCTAAAGTTTATATACAGCGTTCGGAAGGCGATGGATATCCGGGGTACACACAAGCACCAAACCCCGCCCACAATCTAAAAGCGTGCGCTGTCCCTTTAAGACGACGTTTCAGCTGGGTAACGCGCATCTTGCGTGCGCGTGCAGGTTTCCCTATAATAAACGGACATTATTATTATTGTTATTATTATTAACGGCCCACGAAACGTCAGTCGCGCATATTTTTGTGGACAAGCGTGCGATTTCTCAATGCGATAGACATTTTAGCTTTTCAGACTACCGTTTCCGAGATATAAAAGAAACAAAATGGCTGAGTTGTCGATGGGCAAAGGGGTTTCCGCAGGAAAATTAGCCAGCAACGTGCAGAAGAAAATCACCAGGGCTCAAGAAAAGGTAAGGAACCCAATTACGTGTCTATCACTAAAATGTCATTACTGAATTCATTCTTCAGGCTGAATGATCGATGCTCGATAGTCGACTACCGTGTCCTAATTATCCTGTTGTGATGACAGAATTGCATTACAGCGTTCTCCAAGATCCCATTATTAACGCCAGCCTGTTTAAAGGCGATGCAGTACGATCAGAAAAGGCTCTGTTTGCCATTTCAGATGACTGGATAATAAAACGGAGGAAGCTCTGTGCGCCAAGGACGCAGGCCTATAATATAGCACATAAGATCCCTGAGTCGAGGCTTCCCCTTTAACTGATACTGCAGTGAGCTCTGTTCAGCATCCTGCAGGCCAGCTGTGGCTCAGTCTGGCCATTCTCTCTCTTTTCCCCTCTAAATATTGATACCTCTATGACAGAGCATCCCATCAGTCAGACATTAAGGGAGATCTTTGGAAATGATAATCTGCTTTCCCTGGGACACTGCAGTTGGCATCATTTGGAGGGGTACCATAAAGGGGGCATGTGGGGGTGGATCCAAGGACCCTGAGTAAACAAGAGGGCCATTGGGACCCTAGGAAACAAAAAAGGTTTCATTGATTCAATGCATTATGCTGTCTCAGGGCCTGAAATTTGTTCTGACAGCCCTGGTCATTTGTACCTGCACGATTCATGTAGGCAGTGTTCATTGCATTTATGGTGTATAGCCATGGACACGTGTCCTACACTTGTCCTCAGCATCTAACAAGCAAGCAGCGGCATGGTGGTGCACCTGGTAGCGTTGCTATCTCACAGCTCCAGGGACTCTTGGTTCACTCTTGAGCTCGGGATACTGCCTATATGGAGATTAGGTGGCTCAGTGGTTAAAGACTCTGGGTTACTGATCAGGAGCCCCAGCATGTCCAAACTGCTGCCGTTGGGCCCTTGAGCAAGGCCCTTAACCCTGTTTGCTCCAGGGGAGTTGTTTAATGGCTGACCCTGGGCTCTGACCCCAGCTTCCTAATGAATGAATGAATGAATGAATGAATGAATGAAAGCCTTTATCGTCATTGTATATCTCTGTATACAACGAAATTAGGAGCACTTCTTCAGGACTGGTGTTATAAAAACAAACATATAACATTAGACAATAAATAGACTATAAAGTAAGTATACCGTATAGTATACCTATGTGTGTATGTACAGCAAGTATACAGTATAAAGTGACTAAGTCATAATATTGCACAATGAACATTCAGACCATTCTGAAAAGTGACCAGTGATAGTACTGCACATTACCCTCTACATTGGTGTAAACAGTGTAGTGTAGACACACAGAGTACAGATTGAAATGGAATAAGTGGCCGTAGTTGAGGAAGTGACCAGAGATAGTAACTGCACATTTACATTCTGCATTTAGTGCATTGAGAGTTTAGAGTCCTGATAAATAAAGTGACCAGTATTGCACATTGACATTCTACATATGACATAAACAGCAAGTGTAGACAAAAGTAGAGATTGTTGAAATAAGTCACTGTAGTTGGACACACTGATCAGAGGTAGTGTTGTACATTGACAATTTACGTTTAGTGCATTTGTGAGTTTATAGTCCTGATAGCATTTGGGAAAAAGCTGTCCTGAAAGCGAGTGGTCCTTGCTCTTAAGGATCTGTACCGCCTGCCTGGGATAAGCTGGGATACGTGAAGAAAGGATTTCACTGTAATGTATATGCAAAAAATAAAGGCACATTTTTCTTCTTTCCTCCCATGTCCCAAAAAAACATGTTGTGGATTGACTATGTTAATTTGCCCCATGTGTGAGCATGGTGCCCTGTGATGGCCTGGCGTCCTACCTAGTGTGTATTCCTGCCTCGCAGCCAGTGTTCCTGTGATAGGATCCAGATCCCGTTGTGATGAATGATACGGAAGATGAATGAATAAAGGAATCTAACAAACAGTTCAACAATAAGTCTGTCATGTAAACAGTGGCACAAGGACTGACGTTTAGATTTCGTTTCTGTCCTTAAAGCGATGTAGTCAGTTTAGCACATTTTAAATGGAGCATGCTTATATTACAGTATGCAATATCCTTAACATAATGATTACAAATGTTTGTTCTGTCTAAAACTTTGGCCAGGATTTGTCACTTAGTTGAAAGTACAGGATGCAGTATATTGGTGTTGAGCTTTCTCTACTCAAACGATGATGGATTTTCCTTTCGCCCAGGACCAGTGACAGTTCCGCACATTAACTTAAGAGATCTGTTCATATAATGCATTGAGATTGTTTTTTTGCCCCTCTCATATTGAATGTTGCCTGTAAGCAATGAAACAGTGTTATTTTTCAGGTTCTGCAGAAGCTTGGCAAGGCAGATGAGACCAAAGACATTGCATTTGAAGAAGGAGTGATTAACTTCAACAAACAGCTTGTGAGGACTCACAACAACTCATTACACAGTATAATTTCTTTTCACCTTGTGATATGTAGTATTTCAGCATTGCGCTTTGTCCTCCTTCTTTTGTCTCTATCTGAATTTCACATTCTTGTCTACATGATTTCTCCTTGTAGGCTGAGGGCACCAAACTGCAGAAAAACCTGCGGGCCTATTTGGGAGCTGTGAAAGGTACTTCCATTCCATTCAGGTCTGCTGTTTTGTATTGTGGGTTATTATTCATTGTGTGTGTCTATTTCCATTTCTTTTTTCTTTGTTATTCAACAGCGATGCACGAGTCCTCCAAACGTCTGCACGAGTGCCTAGCTGATATGTACGAACCGGAGTGGTATGGCAAAGATGAAATCGACTCTGTTGTAGAGGTTACTGCTTTATCTCCTTTTTTAAAAATTATCAATAGGCCACAATACATTTTTTTCTTCACATGGAACAGATATTCATGCTGTTTTCTGATTCACTTAAAGTCTCGTTTTTTTGGCTGTTGTATTTGTTTGTTTGTTTATGATGTACTAGAAGAATATAGTTGTTGCTATAATTTATGCTTTATGCTTTAGGTTTTAAGCTTGTAAGGACTAAAATAATTTGATATAAATGTAGTTTCCTGATTCCATACAAAGAGTTTTGATGGCTTTGAGCTTCATATTTTCTTGCTTGCATTTTACATTTAATCAGTTTAGTAGGGTGCCATAAGGCTAAAAGTCCTCTTGGGTAAAATCAATGCATACCGTCTGTCTGGTGCAGAAATCTCATCTCCACAAACCGAACTCACTATCTGGAGTTTGTGTTTTTTTGTTTTTTTTTTGTTTTTTTTTTTTGTCTTTTGAACCTTTTTCTCAACCTTTTAGATATATGTACACTTACCTTAAGTTGGCCTTGTGGTACTTTGTTACTGAACTTACATTATGCAGACTTATAATATTAGAGTTAGAGTATAAATTGCAGAGGTGTAGTTTAAACAGAAATAAGTAACCTATAGCACAATTTGCAGTGGTAGCTCAGTGGTTAGGCCGTTGGGCTACTGATCGGATGGTCATGAGTTCGATCCCCAGCACCGCCAAGCTGCCACTGCTGGGCCCTTGAGCAAGGCCCTTAACCCTCAACTGCTCAGTTGTATAAATAAGCTAAATGTAAGTCGCTCTGGATAAGGGCATCTGCCAAATGCTGTAAATGCAATGCTTTGTGTATTGCAGGATTCAGACCTCTTGTGGACAGACTTTCACCAAAAACTAGTGGATCATGCTTTAATCTCCATGGACACTTATTTGGGCCAATTTCCTGATATTAAGGTAGTGACACAACTGACGCTGTAACTGATAGCATGCGTTCAGACATTTGCGTTAGTCTTCTTGCATAAACACATACCTGAATGAGCTTGTGTACTCGAACTCTATTTTAAGGCGCGAATAGCGAAGCGTGACAGAAAGCTGGTGGACTACGACAGCGCCCGCCACACCTATGCTGCAGTAAACAAGGGCAAGAAGAAGGAGGGAGGGATTAAGATTTCCAAGGTAAGTGTTCATAGGCATACTTTTTGACATTCATAAGAACAGAGTAATTGTTCCATTGACCATGTCCAAAAGTGTCTTGAACATATTCACTGTGCGGATGTGTTTGCTGCAAGAATTAGTATTCATTTTTACATTTCTTTTTGTCTTGTTTTAATAAGCCTGTGTCTTTGCTGGAGAGGGCCACTCCGGGATGGGCACAAGGAATTCTATCTGCTCATAATGTCGCTCAGACCAACCTGACCAGGTGTCAGGTAATTACGCAGATTAATTACACTTATTAGTTGATCAGTTGCATGGTGCTGTACTTACAAAGGCTTTTGCAACTCAATCATAAAATCTTGAAAACGTCCTTGTATCTTTGGATGTGTCAAGGATGGAAAGCCACGGAAAATGGACAATGTCCTGGAAAAAAAAATTAGTGAGCCCTTGTAAAAGTGTTACATTGAATTATTACGTAATCATACATTTAAAGAAATGATCGATTAGGCAGTGATGACCTATGCCCACTGAGTGTCCATTCATAGAGCTGCATGTCGTAGTTTAGAATGCTCTAGCATCACGTTTGGAGAGATGAGCATTATACTGAAGCATGCAATGGAGCAAGTTTACATGAAAATACATTAACATCTTTAATGTATTTTTAAAGAAGTCTCCAATTTGCATTTGGAGATGTAAGTCTCAATTTCTAATACAAATATACTGTATGTCATTGAGGAAAAAGTCACCACCTAAAAATATGTATGTTTGCGTCACTCGTTTTGGCCATCTTTCCTCAACATGGTACTTTGTTCACTTGTTTTCCTGCTAACAGCATTGACCAACTGAACAAAGTAATATACCAAGTAACATACCAGTATATAAAACATATATTAACGTTATTGCATAATTAGTTTATTCAAGCACTGCCTTTATATGTGATTATTTTATTATAACATATAAGTCATATTGACATTATAAATCATATTGACATAACTAAATGATTGTGAAGTTGGTAGGTGGTTAAACACCCTTTGTTTCTTTATTGATGATCATCTTTCTCCTCATCTTTATTTTAACCCGTACCTGTGGTATAGGCGGAAGAAGAGTTAGAGAGGGCACAAAAGGTATTTGAAGATATCAACATAGATCTTCAGGAGGAGCTGCCATCACTTTGGAACAGGTAAGTGCTTAATTAAGTGTATATTACTGTCTACTGTGTTTTTTTGTTTTTGTTTTTATTTTTGTTTGCTTCTGTATAGTGTTATTATTTGCACCCAGTAAAGAATACAATAAAAGAGACATGCTGTTGTAGGGAAATAATCAACAATGTGGTGGTATGAAGTGGAGTTACTGTAACAAACTTGTTTTTTTTTTTTTATCAATAAAAGCATGCTCCAAAAATGTTTTATTCCTCTTATACAATTTTCCAACACTAATTTTGTTTTGTTTATTAAAAATGACATCATACTTTTTTTTTATCCACCATTCCATCACTGGCCTCTCTTTTTCTCCCTCATGAAGTTAATAAGACAAAACCCCAGCTTGTTACATGCGCAGTGTTTTAATCTAGTCATGTGGTGTATCTGCCATTCAAGTCCCTGTGTAAGTTATTAGCATAGAAATGATATATGTATTACAATAAGCACATTAATATAAACCTTACAGGTGGACCTACTGTCCTAACTGCTGTTATAGAAAATTAATCAACACCTTCTAACCAATCAGAATTAAGAATTTAACAGCACTGTGATAAAACCTTACCATGGAAAAATAAAGTTTCAGGAAATAAAGAGCACAGGAACAAAACTTTTTGACTTTTCTAGTCTAGTCTAGAGAAAATTGCATTGTTTATACATCAAATATATGGACTACTTTTTCAGATACATCACATCCTCAATGCAAAAATATGATATATTCCCAAAACAAGAAATATTTTCAAATCTATAATTCGTGTTCATTCAAGTCTCTTTTATATTATACATATGATGCTTTCTGAAGTGGTCTTTAAAATTCAGAGTTTGTAGAAAATATGTAGTCTCCCACAAGGATTTGTCCATTTAATGTCACAATCCCAACACTGATAATGTATTTGAAATATGTAAATCAACACGTGAGTTTTTAAGATTTGTCTGCATTGTGACTACATGTGCAAATTGACTCACTGATCCTAACCTTGGCTCTGCTGTGAGACATTTTGCTAGCCAGTGTGAGTGTAAATGTCACACCCATAGCGCTGGAATCACCCTCATATTACTGGGAGAGAATAAAAGCTAAATCTCAATGATTATCGTTGCCCTCTTAAAATTAGCTTCTTATTGCTACCTACCATCAGTGATGTCTGTTCGTTTGGCCAGCTGAGCCCATGTTTGTTATTCCAACCTCTGAACACTGACAGTATAATAGCTTGGAGCATGAATCTCACCATTGTGCCAGCATCCCTTTCACCAGCTGTCAGTCCAGTATAAACTCAGCTAGCTGTCACTATATTTTAGCTGTTTGTTGAGGGGGATGGCTGCCATCTGAGTGCCTCTAAACGAAACCTCAGGTGGATTTAAATCCATAACCAGCACTGGTAATAAGCAGGAACAAGCTAGCAAAAACAAAAGAGTTCATTTATGGCTCAAGGTATCTAATGTGTTTTTGTGGGAACTGCAATGTTCAGTATTCCAATGTTGCTTGTTCTGTGATTTTTGGGTATGATTTATGATAAGGATTTGGCCAAAAGTTATATCCACCATATGACCTAAAGTTTGTGAACACCTGACCATCACACCCATACGTGATTTTTTGACCATCCCCTTCCAGATTTAGTCCCCTTTTACTGTTATAATAACCTCCAATCTTCTGGGAAGATTTTCCACTAGATATTAGAGCCTGGCTTTGGGGATTTGTGCTCATTCAGCCACAAGAGCATTAGTGAGGTCAGGCACTGATGTTATGCAAGAAGCCCTGGGGCATTTCAGTTCATCCTAAAGGTGTTCAGTGGGATTGAGGTCAGGGCTCTGTACAGACCACTCGAATTCTTTGACATCGAACTTGGCAAACCATGTCTCCATGTCATGCTGGGACAGGTTTGAGCCCTTTGGTTCCAGTGATGGGAAATGGTAATGCTACAGCATACAAAGACAGCCTATACAATTGTTTGCTTCCAACATTGTGGCAAAAGTTAGGGGAAGGCCCACATAGGGGTGTGAAGGGCAGGCGTCAGCAGAGTTTTGGCAATATAGTGTATATTGCAAATTTCCAGTGCTGTAATATTTTTGTTGGACAGCATGTTTTATGATAACAATTTACTGCATATTAAAGGCTGAAGTATGTCGATTGTTGCTGGATATTTGGACAGAGGTGGTTTTTTTCCTCTCCTCTAGTCGTGTTGGCTTCTATGTGAACACCTTCCAGAGCGTGGCTGGTCTGGAGGAGAAGTTTCACAGAGAAATTGGAAAGGTAATGTCCATGCCAAGTCAAAATGCATGTTCTACTATGTAAAAGTAGCTTATTGCTTTGTGTGGACTTATGTTGACTTTGTTTCTCGCAGCTGAGCCAAAATATGCATGATACGGTGGTGAAACTGGAGAACCAAGAAATGTCCAGGTCAGTCATATATTTATTAATTGTTTCTAATGGTCAGAATATGGTCCAGATGAACTAGACACATTTACTGTCCATTTAGTGTCGGAGAGATAGCAGCTCAATGTCACTATCTGCTTATTACGACTGCTCTGTAAAGAAACTAGACAACTAATAAGTGAACAAATCAATGAACGCCACCACCACTCTTACAGAAAGACAGGTAGCCGAGTGGAGAAGACCTCAGCAATCCAAAGGAGGTAACAGTGGCAGCCCAGCAGTGTGTGTCGGTGTGCATTCCAGGATGTATAACTGTGTGTCAGTGTGCCGTGTATGTATGTACAGTATGTGTGTGTTTTTCTTTATTTTGTGTGCTGCTTTTTGCTGCCCACTTGTGCGAGATGAAAACGTGTTAGCTTCTATAACCTCACAGTGTTTGACTTTGTCACTTTGTTTGAAGAGATGTGTTTTACTCTGTCAGCCTGCTCCAAGCATGTGAGGAATGGTTTAAAGAAAGAAGCAAGTGTATATCAGGCTCTTTGCATGGACAATATATATATACAGTTTGGTATCCAGATTAAGCACAGAACTGCCTTCAGAGGATAAGGTTTGCAGTGCAGACCAGTGAGGCTTGGACTGGCCGGTAACGAGCATGAGTGTATGAAGTGCCACATGGTCAGTGGTGTCTTATGGTGTATTAAATTTAATATATCTGTTCTTCATCTTCCAGTGACGAAAATCAAGATGCTAATCACACTCTGAGTCCAGCAGTACCAGCTATCCCTAAATCTCCATCTAAGGTACACGTAATGTTTCACTGTTACAGCCGAGATATTCACTAACACCTCTCGTGTTTATAATATTTGCAGTCACACTTTCTCAGTTGCAGATTTTTTTAACATGCTTTTGTTCAAATGTGTTTATAGCAAGAAGCCATTTAGTGTGAAAGGTTTCATAGATATTCCTTCATTATCACAAGTAAAAAAGAATAGTCAAAAATGTAAGTTATGAAATGAATAGTGAAAATATCAGTTATCAGAAGTCTAAAGCCCCCTTTCTAAATGTGATTATTAATATTCTCTACTGCCCCCTCTTTGCCTTTATAACAGCCTCTAATATATTTTGTATACCCAGGACAGCTTTTGGAGCCCCTCTGTTTTAATATTTGTCCCCTGTAACACACACCCTTGCACACTCTTACTAACGTATGTGTCTTAAAACACTGTTTTAAGCTGCCTTGTAGTAATGCCTGTAGACTGAGCGGGTCGTTCTTGTTGCACGATAAAACCCCAGTTTATTTTCAAGATTTTTCCAATACTATTTTTGTAGAATAATTGTAAAATACATAGTATAACTTCCTTATGCTCATTTAAAAACATGAGGGATGTAGACTTGTACAGTGCATTAGCCCTTTTGTAGTTAATTGCTTTGTAAGAGCACAACACCATTTTTTCCCGATATGCTGCTACAGTTTGTGTGTTTGTTTGTGTGTAAACAGCTGAAACCTGCTGTTCCTCCACCACCTAAAGTCACTCCGTCTAAGGACCTGAAGCAGGAGAACATTATTAATCTATTTGATGAGGCTTCTGCTGTCGGCATTAGTGTTACATCTCCGACAGAAGTCAGTATTATATTATACAAGATACTCATTCTGTTTCCATGCGTGCTTGTTACATACTTGCCAGAATCTCCTAGAACATTTGAAACCATGAAGGTAATGAGACATTCTGTATGTTTTCTCCTCAGTTTGACACTCCAGCTACTAGTAATCTTTTAGACATGGATCTGGATGCTCTGCAGGCAGCTACCACACCGGTAGCCACTGCGTCAGCACCACAGGTCTGGCTCACTGTGTGACGCAAAAAAGATTTCACCAACCATACCTTTTTTTTGGGTGAACATTTTGAAAATTGAATTTTCATTAAAACAATTCAGCATAATTTTTTGCTTTTCTTTTTTTTCCCTCTCTCTCTCTACCATGGTGTACTGAAGAACTGGGATTCATGGGAAGTGAGTGCACTGACTTTCAGTCTTCTTTATCCATATCCCAGGGTTGCCCTTTCCCTTTTCCTTTCAAATAATGTACACTTATACATTTTATACTGTATATGTGTAAATGTCTCTGTTCTGTTTGTCTATCTTCAGTATCTAATCATCAAGTCTCTTCAGTATTTCTCCACAAAAGAGCACTGTACTAACGACCGAGACCAATTCTTTGTTTATAAATCTGCAGTTATAGCAATGCTCACATCTTTCATACTCCTTCTTCACCGCTCCCTGTGAATGATCCCTGGCCATGGTTCCACCTGGCTGCCACATGCCCCCTATCCACTGCCCTCTACCACCTTCCCTCACCCTCACCCCCCCTGCAGCAAACTGAAAGCCACAATGAAGCAGCCCAGGCATGGGATGATGATGGTAGTCAGCCTGTGCATACTGCCCAGCCTGTATATCCTACCTGGGATGATGATGGCAGCCAACCAGTACGTGCTCCAGCTGCAGAGCCCACTTGGGATGATGATGGGTCCCAGCCTGTGAAGGCTGAGGGTTGGGACAGTGATGGGGCTCAGGTATTGTTGTAGATGAGGCTGTGCCCATGCCTTCACTGGCTGATGAAGAGCCAGACTGAAGGCATGCTGCTGCGGGCACCACCAGTTAGGCATGACGTCACTTGGCATGGCAATTGGGGGCATGGTGGTAGTAGCGGTAGCAGTTGTAGTGTTAGTGTTAGTAGGTTGAACTGGGTGTTATTTGTTTGAGTACAGAGACTTACTTTGCTGTTGTTCTGGTGTTCTGTCTGTGTTTGTCCTTCTCTTTGTGTCTCTCTCTCCGTCCATTTGTCCTCTTTTCTTTTGCTCTCTGTGTTTTGTAGGCAGCAGGAAGTGCACCTACCACAGAGCAGCCAGCATCAGTGAGTGTCCACAAACACAAGCCATATTTTCTGGAATAAATGACACTATGTGTTCACTTTTTTTGTTGTTGTTGTTGTTTTTTTTTTTGGTACTTTTTTCAATTCAAAAATTTTCTAATTTTTACCTAATTATATTATGCAGTAGGTGTATGATAACTTAGCATTTGGGAATGTTTTCCACCAAATTTACTTGCTTCAACAATTATTCTGTTTTTGTAAGCAAAAACGCACATTATAAGATTATATCTATCATTCTTATACCCATCTTCAATCCTGTAGAACCATATAGTAATAAGGTCACAAGCTGGCAGGGAAAATATGAGCAGTCTGCACTCAATCCTACATTCTCCCGAGAGAAATGCAGCTATGAGATATGCTAACAACACCAGCACTTTTCAGAGAACATGCAAATAAAGAATATGTCCTATATACTGTGTCTATTCCTGGACTCATACCATATGTCTGTGTTAAATTAAATCTACCTTATCAATAAAACCAGTGTGAGGTACACTGTTAGCTTGGCAGTAACATAACTTAGCTTGGCAAACCCTTAGCGGCATTAAACATTGCTACATAATGACTAGACCTGACTGAGGGATTAAGAATAGACTACAACTAATGGTAGAATTCTATGTTCATGGGGAATGAAAAACTCTTTTAAGTATTACTCTGTACTTTGATTAGACTGTACATTGTGTAAATACTGTACAGCAAAAGCAATTGTGCAGTCACTAGATTTGACTATTTTATTATAGTAATCTTAGTGTTACAGCCCATGCAGAACACTTAACCTGTACACTTAATAAAGTGCCGCCATATTATATTATTTTATATAGAATCGCTCTGTTTATGTCCTAAAATATATTACTAATAATACTAATCTGTACCTTTTGTTGTCACTGGGGTGGTACCCTCAAGGGTATACCTTTTTTTTTTTTTTTTTTCCCTTCACCTTTAGTCTTATCTATTACATTGTAATGTGAGTGTAGTTTACCTTTAAAATGATTAAAAGTACATACTATTAAGATATAAGATCTAACTTAAAGGTAATAATTGAAAGATACACACAAATGGTAAAAA
>CM040979.1:20586904-20606909 GCA_022985145.1 Pangasius djambal
TCAAGGGTATACCTTTTTTTTTTTTTTTTTAACCTTTAGTCTTATCTATTACATTGTAATGTGAGTGTAGTTTACCTTTAAAATGATTAAAAGTACATACTATTAAGATATAAGATCTAACTTAAAGGTAATAATTGAAAGATACACACAAATGGTAAAAAAAAAAAAAAAAGTACCATTGAAGGTACCACTCCAGTGACAAGGAAAGGTATGGTTTAATACTCTTTTTTTTTTTTTTTTTTTCTGAGAGTATATGGTGTGCTACCAGTAGGAGTCATGTTAGAGGCAGTACAAACATTTTGTAAAATAAAAATGCATGATACTTTTTAGAGGAAGCAGAATCCTGTTGTTTTTTTTTCATACTTATACATTTGGTGCATATCTGTAGACAGCAGAAACGACTAACCAGAGCACAGAGGTAGAAATGCCACCAAGCTTCCTGTACAAAGTAAGTCTCAGTTGCTGATCTTACACTCTTACAAACCTATTTAGAGTTGCTGTTGTTCTGTGAACAAAAACATCCCCAGACTGCTTGATTTAAAAGGGAAAAAAAATCCTTCCATTTATTCACTTCAGGTCCAAGCGATGCATGATTATACTGCCAATGACTCCGATGAGCTGGAGATGAAGGCAGGAGATGTGGTGCTTGTGGTGACGTATGATAACCCAGAGGAACAGGTCAGCACTCCTTCAGTTTTTATCTGCATTTTACGCGTAGTAGACGCAATGGCGCGTATTTTTCTAAGCGCCGCTTGAATAACTACATCATTCCAGGCTTAAACATGCCTCGTGTCTAACAGGTTAGATCTGAACATTTTAAAGCTGAATGTTTTTTTTTGTGTGTTGTTACAGGATGATGGCTGGTTGATGGGAATAAAAGAGACTGAGTGGGTTCAGATGAAGGATCACAGCAAAAAAGGGGTGTTTCCTGAGAACTTCACACAGAAGATGTGAAAGCCTGGATATGACTTTTGCCATTCAGTCTTCTTTTCGTGATTCCTTTTTTTTTTTTTTTTTTTTAAGTCTTCACACTTCTGGATGCTCGTTGAGAAGAGAGGTATGCAAATTATCAACGCAGCAACACAGGCAGCCCACTTCGCCACACGGGACTCGTATATACAGAGGGGTTGTCAGATTTTGTTGGCATATTGAGTTTTTGGTCTGTATTTAACTAACTGAAGGCTTTCTTAAACGTGTTGTGATCTCGTACACAGCTATAAGACGTATGTTATATGTCCCAGTCAGAATTTACACACATCCATTTAACCGAAGTCTTTTCTTGTCTGATAAGGCAGTATACAACAGCTAGATGAATATAGGAAGCCAATAAATAATACCTATAAGTAATATAGCTATTTTAATAATACTGATGAGAAAGTCTGCATGATACTCCTTGAACAGATATAATCACATCACAGCTGAGAATTTCAGGACTTTCATTATCATTTCAGCATCCATTTTAGTAGAGACTCTAATGCTAGAAGAACAGTTAACTGGCCGACCTCAAAGTACTCAAATTTACTGTCACACTGTACAAAGCTCTAAATATATGCAGCTAATCAGTGACACATGCAGCTAATTTAGACAGTAAGGAACAGAGATTCTGCTCAGGATAAAAAGTAGAAAAATGAGCATAAACACTGTGCCCTGTCTGGCCCTCAGATTTTCTAAGGCAATGTAAGCATGTTTCTTTGCCTCATTTCTTCATTTCTTTATCAGCTTTATTTTCGTTATTATTAGTAGTAGTACACTAAAAACCAGTGACCCCTTTCCTCCAGATATGTCATTATGCAATAACGTCTTAACTAATCTTACTTCTTCTGCCGCAACTTTCCCTGAGATATACACATTTGTTGGGATTGAAGGATTTCAGTTTCTGCTGTGATTTGTATTCATTATCCTGTGTTGCATTGTTCAACCAGAAATATGCATTATATTTATTCAACTCTCTTTCTCTGCATTTATAGTTTTATTTTTGTACAATGAGAGTAAAATGACAGTAAAAAGAGATCCTGGTGAGTGCGCAAAGTGCCATGGACTGGACTCTTGGCTGGATTTCTTAGTAATCCGCAGGCCTCTCTGTTGTGTTGTGTTTTAGTTCTTTATGGATGCTCATGATGTGTGTATTAGTTCACTTGGAACCGTAACTTCCCTCGTGTATTTCCTGCATATCTGACATGAACTTTAACCTTGTCACGATTTGCACAGAGGAAGAGATAAACCAGTGCAGCCTGATTTACTCTGCATTTGCTGTGTTCTAAGAGAAAGTGTTTGTTTTTCTTGTTTCTTATTGATCTTCCTTCATTAAGACGCTTCTAATGACCAAGCATGAAAGTGCTTCATCCAATCAAGGGTTTGTGTGTAATCTTGATTTTTTTTATTTATTTATTTATTTATTTTTTTTGGGTGGTGGTGTTATGCTTCAGTAAAAAATAAATTACACCACACTGGATAGGAGGATCAGCGAATTACTGAAGCCCTTGATGGAGTTCTAGTTGATAGGATTTGAATAGATTTCATTAGAGAAAACGCTTACGGGGTAGAAAACACACTTATCCCTCATGTATTTCATTGTAAGAGTGTATTTGCTTCTATTCTTGTGCCAGTGCATTTGTAAATGTGTAAATGGTGACATTTTGTTGTGCCTCACTGATGAAGACACATAATATTCTGCAGTACACATATCTACAATTACCATGTGACCATTGTGTGAATGAGATCTAAGCATGCTTAACTCCATGTGCAGTGCGTAGACGTATTTATGTTCTCTTGCTGAGGTGGGTTTCTTGTCCAGATCCAACTTCTGCCTCTAAGCCATGAATATTCTTCTTCTAAATCTGTGTAGCTTACTGTCAAGTCAGCTCTAATAAATGTTGATTTAATCCTACTACCATATGCTCCTTTTTTTTTTTTTTTTTTTTTTTTTTTTTTTTTTTTTTTTTTTTTTTTTTTTTTTTTTTTTTTTTTTTTTTTTTTTTTTTTTTTTTTTTTTTTTTTTTTTTTTTTTTTTTTTTTTTTTTTTTTTTTTTTATAAACTGTTCTTCACAGGATATGGTTTAATGTTATGTGGGATGATATGAAAACGGTAGAAGTGATTTTACAGTCTTTAAAGTCAGTGCTTCCACCACTCACTCATATTGCATACTCAAGCAGCAGCTTTAACAGAAGGCTTTAACAGAAGGTGCCCCAGAGCTGCAGTGTCATGGCCTTCCCATGATTTAAGGAAAAAGAAAAAAGGTTGTATGTATTTGTGCAAAATAATATCTAACTATATCAAACCAAAAATAATTTCCAAATTCAAGCTTGTTTTAATATTTTTCAAAATAAATAAAGAGGTTGTCATGTATATATTAACATGCTAATTCAAATGTGACACTGTTACTGTAAAGCAGTAAAAAAAAAAACACACACACACACACTCACAGGCCTAAAATCTGCTGTCCTTATGCAATAGAGTACAGTGTTATTGTTACCCTGAGAGAGGATAATGATTAAGTGGAAACATCCAGTTAGTTATCACAGACAATTCAGCTTTCACAATCCTGGAGTCAAAGGTCATCATATGATTTAAGCTGCACACGGTAAAAGAGAGGGAGGCCTTTCTCTGAAGGCATACACTCCTGACAGTATAGTCTCCTGAAGCGATTCAGTTCATACTGAAAGCGAAAGCTGCAGGACTAAAAGAGGATTTACTCTGTGCGGACCTGGGGCAGAGTTGTGAAGCGGATATGGTGAAGCCAGACAGATGTAAATGGATGGCAGCATGTCCTCAGCAGGACTTCACCGAAGCTGACACACTAAAGAGTCTTAAAGTGGACCGCCGTCCGCCGCTCCTGCTAAATATAGCCTTGGCACTACAGGTAGGATGTGTTGTACTTCACTTTGCCTCCGACAGAAAGGATTGCCGAATCACTTTGTTCAAGTAGGTATTACATCATTATATAGACTAGCAACTGTTCACCAGACTGATTGTGATTTAAACCGTTTCTACCACTCTTTTATTTATTGGTTGCACCTTTTTTAATACCTCCATATATTATTCTTTTAATACCTTGGCATATTTGCATACAGATATAGCAACGATGAATGAAAGATTCTTTACAAAAAATACTGTTGAGTCAAATATGAAATGTGTGAAATTATTTCTATGGTTTATTATACTGTACATGATGTAGGTTGTCTGTAATCATGATCCTCAGTAATGAAATTCATAGCAGAAGCACAAGTTTGAAAGATTTCCTACTGGAATTACTTGCTGAAATGCCTTATGTGAATATCATATGGCTTGTCAAAATTAATATCATGGTAAAGGTATATATTTATGTCCTAAAAGCTTAATTAATTGATGGTATTTGGTATCTGACCTTACACTTTCAGTTTTCCCTTTTTGTCAGATTTGGCATCTAAATAATATCAAAATGGTTTTTTTCTTGCTGATTAATGATACAGTAAAGCCTTAGACCAACAATATGTCACATTTACTATATATACACAGCAGTTAACAGCTACATTAATGTTATGCCATTCTGAAATGTAATTTTTCTGTCAAATATTAATACCAGAGCTTAGCTTTCTTTCATGTAAACCAAAGGACCAGAGCTCCTCTGTTCTCCCTCCTAATGTAGCTCCTGTACTTATACAGTAAAACATGAAGTATTATTAATTAAGGAAATTTTTAACAGAGCAGATTTTGCAGCGATTTTCCCTCTCTCTCTCACGCTCTCTCTCTCTCTCTCTCTCTCTCTCTCTGTACAGCATGTTATGGTCCATGCCTCTCTGTGTGCATTGGTGGTTGGGGCATTAGTGCCTCAGGCTGAGAAGGAAAGGACAGCCGCCTCTGTGTTCTTTTACTCTGGTGTTTCTACCCTCCTCCAGACTTGCTTTGGATCACGGTGAGCATTTTCTTTCCGATTTTCCACTCTTTCTGACACAATCCTGCTCCTTCTACAGTCAGTCAGTGTGTAACATTACATCTCCTCTCTATCTTATTCAGTTTGCCATTGATCCAGGCTCCATCGCTGGACTTCCTGGTTCCAGCTCTTGTCTTGCTTTGTGCACGGGCAGGTCAGTCCCCAACACCATACCTTTTGGTAAAGCAATCAAATCAGGATTTATGGTGCATTTCAGCTTCTCAGCAATCTGAATCATGATCGCAAATCATTCTTCATGCACTGATGTTAATTAGTTTCTGGTTCTGCAGGGAGTCATGCAGCCTGCAGGGGGCAGTGTGATCAATCAGAGCAGTTTGAGGTCCCGGCACACCAGCTGAGAGAGGTGCTGCACTGCTGTCCGTGGTCCTGAACCCTCAGACCACCCCTCTTCCTATTACCTCATAGCATCAGCTCCATATACTGATTGTGTGCTAAAATCTTAAACCTGCTTTACCACAAAACCTATGAAATCTATTTAGTTGATAGAAGAGCTGTAAGGATACAGTATGTTTTGTACATACACTGTAAAATTTTCAATTTATCCACTTAAAAAGGTGCTTAGACATTTTTACTCCCCACATTTTGAACATTAATATCTATATAGATACCCGACAATTATCATAAACATACCAAAGACATACACTTTAGTTTACAATCCCCAGGAACAACGTTCTCATGCTGTCCTTGTTTAATATGTTTCAATCTCCTGGAAACATGGCGTTAAAAATGCTGCATAGTGTTTTTAAGGTGCATAATTACAATCCGAAATCTGGTATCAGTATCGGGCTGATACCAGAAAAAAAAATTAAATACATTTTTTTTTAATTTAAAAAATGGTGAATCAGATATCAAAAAAAAAAAGAATGAATTTGATTCAATCCTGTTTAAACTGGATTTGGAAAAGATTTTTTTTTGTAACTGAAAATGTTTACATATAATGATATATGATTTTTTAAATATACTTTATACTTTATTGTATTTGTGTGAAAGCCCTGGTTTTGTATAAGATATGTATTTTTCTTGTTAAAAAGCATTTTAAAGCTTTGCAGTTTTACAGAAAAAACATTGGATGAGTATTGATGAAGGTTTCAGTATCAGAACAGAAAAAGTGATGCTATGCATAATCAACCCGTTAGAGTGAAGCTTTACAGTTGCACTACATGTACATTTCTACATGCATTTTGGTGACAAGGAATGATATAGTTCAGTACTCTTTTTTTATGAGAGTGAAGTGTTTGTACCTTAGAACTCCAGTTTAGAGGCTTTTTTTTTTCTGAGAGCATTTACTGATTCGTCCTTCTGTTCCTGCGTGTGTTTAGTTGCAGGGCATGGCTGTAGTAGCAGGCCTGGTGCAGTTGTCAGTGGGTTTGTGTGGTGTGGGTGGAGCCATGCTGACCCGATGTGGTCCACTTGTCCTCACGCCTGTGTGTTGCATGCTGGGATTCTCGATCTACAGAGAGGCAGCTCTGCTCTGCTCAGACCACTGGGGCTTTGCTCTGCTGTGAGCGTCACTTAATGTTGGGGTTTGGCTTGTGCTCCATGAGATAGATGGGCTCTTTATTTAGGGCATGGTGGTGATGTTGCATGTGCATGTGATAATTATTATAAAAGCTTTTGCAATTCTTGTTTATGAAATGATAAATCAGAATTCTACAAAATAGCTACTCTGTTTTATTGGCCATATTTATGGATAATGGATAATAAAATAATTACATGATTTTACTGAATCCATGTGGTTAAATTGAAAGAGTTAGGTTAGGTCTCTGCACAGCTCAAATACAAACACGCATCCTTTTGGTTTCAGGACTGTGGTTTTGCTGGTGTGTCTGTCTCAGCACCTGCGCTGCTGGACTCTCTCTGCACGTCTAAAGCTCCCGCTGTACCCTGCTGTCAGTATGCTCTCAGTGAGTACAGCTTTCCATACATCAAGTTTCCATGACAGTAAATATACAATAGAGAACGAAGTCTGGGTCCACTGGGTCCACACAATTTTACTGAGCTGTTACTTTAAAGATTAAAATAAAATAATCTTTTCAGTTGATAGAGAAATCATGAAATATCCTAATGCATTATATGTACATCACATGCTTTACTTAAGGTGACACAGTTCGTTAACTGCCATCCTCATATCTCACTGAAATAGTAACACACGCATGCTCCTCACATCAGTCTTAACGAGGAATGTTAATTTGATCTGATGTTATGTTGATTACTGGATGGACTTTATTTATTGACTTATTGTAAAATGTTCTTTAGCTGTAATCTTTATTTTTATAGCATTTTCTAATCTAAAAGATTAGAAGGTCAAAACAAAGACTTTATGATAAAGCACATTATAGAACCTGTAATCTAAATCACTAAGTAATTAACTACACATCTATGAGATTTACTAGGAATAACAAAACATTATGAATAATGAAACAGCATATTTTATTAGAACAGTTAAATACCAAGTATTTAAAAAATATATATATATTTTTAAAACGACTATTGCATTGTCTAACGTTCTCTGGAATAATATTTTAGAGTTTAATAAATAGGCTGTATTGACATATGTTAGTGAAGAATATCTTATTTGTGAAATACAGTTTGACTTTTTTTAAATTATTTTTATCACTAATGAAGTTTAAAACAGTTCTTGTTGTGGACTCTGACTACTGTAGCCTACTGTTAATAAATACAAACTAAATCTATAGTAGTTATATTACTATGAATACTATGAATATAGATGAATAATATGCTTTAAGATAAATAACAGTCCATCGGTGGTCTATAAGGTCATCTAAAATTACCTTACCCTAACTAAAGAGGGTTAAAATAACTGCTAACCTGGCCATTATTGCTTAATTTCCTCCAGCAATGACGCTGACTTGCTCTCCAATAGATGTTCTGTAGTTAAGCTACAGAACACTGCCAGAGACAAACTCAGTTAAGACTAGGACTATATTAACATCCTTTGTGTGCTTGTGTGTAGGTGCTGCTGTCTGTGCTGTTGGTGTGGGGTGTGTGTGCTGCTCTGCAACACTGTGGGCACATCACTCCTCACTCTGTGTCCGAACTACTTTTCAGGGATGATTTAAATACAACCCCATTTCAGGACTGGACGACTGCAAATTCATCTAACCTGCTTTCTCCAAATCCCACAGCAGCATTGTTTAGCCTGCCCTTACCAGGTATTCTCACATGGAAGATCATGATACATACAGAAGACGCTGATTTTGCGAAAGAAGAGTCTCGAACATTTACCCTGTGATGATTTGTTTATTATGGTGTTGCTCTGTTTTGTCTGAAAATATAGAGTTTACTGATCATGAAGTTTTTGCAACACTAAATTAGAACAGCTAAGTAGCACAAGCTAATACTTTCCCCAGTATGATTCATATGGCAGGTTTATGTCTCCTTTCTACATACAGGTCTTGGGCTCCCCCTCCTGTCTGGTGACAGTATTGCAGCAGGAATTGCAGCAGGGTTGTCCTCTTCTATCAGCTCTCAGGCTGTGTATGTGTTAACAGCCCGGCTCCTGAAAGCTCCCACACCTCCAGCACAGGCGTGTAACAGGGGGGTGAGTGTAGAGGGGCTGAGCAGCGTGCTCGCCGGGCTGATGGGGGTGCCGGTTGGGCTCTGCAGCAGTGTGCCTAATGCATGTATGACCAGCCTCAGCCAGGTACATTAGAAAACCTTACAGTGCCTTCTCAGTGCTTCACAGTCCTCCTCAATGGTTCATCTTAATCATTTGAAACCTTCTGAATGTACAAGAATCATTAATTGCTACTTTAGGGTTTGAGATCTTTAGTTATCTTTTACAGTAATGCTCTCATTTCTCTCTTTGCCTCTTTCTCTCTCTCGCTCTATCTCTCTCACTCTGTTTTTCTCTTTAAGTGTGGGTCTCGGGCCACGGTGCAGCTCGCCGCTGTGATGCTGCTGGTTCTGGGTCTGTTCCTACAACTTACTCAACTGCTGATGTCAGTTCCTCTGGCTATCCATGGTGATCCTCCTCTCATACTCACATACTCTCATACTCACACTCTACCCATGACTGTAAACTATATAAAGATCACACCTTTGTATTTATAGCTTTATCTCATCATTTCAAGGTGCTGTGCTCAGTGTGACCTACACAGTGTCTGCAGCCACAGGAATAACGTACCTCCAGTACGCAGACGTGGACTCAGGGCGCAACATTTTCAACACAGGCTTCACAGTGTTCATGTCTTTAGTGCTTCCTCGCTGGTTCAGAATGCAGTCTGGATTTATCTACACTGGTAGGATGAAGACATTCAAACGTTCTCCTCTCACTGGAAAACAGGGTCATGTTATCATTTTGGATGGAGTGCACTAATTTGTATCTTTCTGCATTTAGGTGTGCGCAGTCTTGATATATTTTTGCAGTCATGTCTGATGTTGCCTGTGTTTTTAGTTAGCCTCTTGGCCTTTCTTCTAGACCACACAGTTTCAGGTACTAAACACATGCACTAATACAGTATATATAAAATACAGTGTATTTTATTAAATCACTTGACTTTCCCACTGAATGTCTAGAATGTCTAACACACACACACACACACACACAAAATCCAGGTATACATTGTAGGGCCTTTCTCACTTTCTCACTGTATGCTCTTTCTCACTATCATTCATTCTCTCCCATTCCTTTTTTTTGTCCTTTCTTTTTCTCTCCCTGCCACAACTTCTCTATTTCTTTCTCTTCTTTCTTTGTTTTTCTTCATCCTCTTAATGTCCATCTCTATCACCCCCCTTTCTCTCCATCTGTTTTCTTTCTTTCTTTATTTCCTTCCTTCTCTTTCACCCCCCAGGAAATAAATAATCTTAATAATAATAATAATGATAATATTAATAATAATAATAATAATAATAATAATAATGTGATCTTTGTGATCCAGGAACCCTGTCTGAGAGGGGGCTTGAACGAGATCAGAGCACTAGGAAGATACAATCGTTAGCCGATAAGCCTCAAGAAAACAGCCAAAGCCTAGTGACTGTGTACGAGCCTCCGCAACCTGTGAGGAAAGTGCTGGACTGGCCTGGTCTCCGTGACTTTCCTTTCTGTGCCTGCAGGAGCCTTGAGGTGGAGAAAATCACAGTGACGTCTGCAGAGATGTCAAGCTTATTACCTCAGTAGACATCATAATGTTGGTCTTTAACGATGTGTTGAGTTACCAGGACTCTTGGTTTAAAACGAAAAGCATGATACAACATCTGGCTTTATGTACTATCATATTCCATATCATACCCATGGAAGTTGTAGCAAGAAAGAAAAAAGGGAGCACTCACGTATTTCCATATAGTTTAATTTTGAAAAATAGATCTTTAAATATTTTTATGAACATATAATTTTGACATCTTTTTGGTAAAAAGTTAATAATGCCACAAAAAAGGTAAATAAAGCACGCCAGATTGCGAGTATCACTCCATAAAGCATACATAGGGAATTAGCATACTGAGCATTTACAAAGGATGCTGAACAGGTTGCTCTCTGACACATCTGTACTGAGTGAAGTCAATAAATAGTAAGTAGCACAGTATAGCTTAATTAGTATAGCTAACGTTGCAATGTTGTGTATTTTACCCCTTGTGTATGCTATATGTAGAAATACAGTGTACAATGTGACTATTAAATACATGATGAAGTTACAAAGAACATTTCCAGCAGGAAAACATTAAACATTACAGCGTTGAAAAGTCTAAGACACCAAGTTTGGAATAGGACGTAACAAATAACTTACAGAATGGTACGACATCAGGAGTGAAAATTCCTGACAACTAGCAGATCTGGTAGATTTTCTTAGTTTCCTTTAGTAATAACTGCATTTGATTGTGTGTCCCGAGCCCATGGTATTTCCATATAACACTTTATTATACTGAAACAGCTACAGTATCAGACAGGCTAAGACTGCGTTCCTATGTCTGAGCTACTGCTTACCTGAGCTAATTTATCTACAGCTTACCTCTGTTGCATTACCTCAGTCAGTATAAGAATGGTTATTACTATCACGTATGCACATATGTGTAGAAGTGTGCGTGTTTGTGTTTGTGAGTATGCTCCAGTGTAGGCAATAAAAGAAACCCATTTCAAATAGTTTTGCATTGAATATTTTTACATGTGGGTTTTTGAATAGTTTTGGGGATATTCTCCAAGTGAGAACACACCCAGGGAATTACTGCACTCTTCAAGTCTTTAAAGAGAAACGTTTTTTGTGGGACAAAAAGTTATTCCGTTCTTCCGGTTCCTCTCATTCTGTCTGATTTCTCTCTTGCATTTCATTTCTCTCCCTCTCATCTGTCAGAAGCGACCACACTCCAGGGGTGAAAGTGTTTCGGGTCGAGTATGTACGTTCCAATCCAGTGCAGCAGTGAGGAGTACCAGTGCACCCCCTCAGCCTGGTGGCCCATCGGCCCTCCCCAATGATGAAGTGCCCTTAGTGGGCCGAAAGCAATGTGAGCAAGCCAGTGTTCATCCATGGTGGCATAGCAGGAGGACACAATGTCATTAACCACAACTGTGCCGTGCAGGGTGAGAGGAGCAAACACTCCCGTGTCCTCCCATAGCTGAACCCTAATCACCCGGGACAGCCTTCCTTCTTGTCCCGGTCCCTGAGCCGAAACCACACACTGACCCAGCTGCACTTCACTGGCGAACACAGTCCTGAGCTGTCCCCTGGGCGCCGGGCCCGAGCAGTTCCCCTCAGCCACAAACACGAGGTGGGCAGCGGTGAGGCTTAAACCAGCACCAGACTCTGTCTCTATTGTATAAAACAGTGTTCTGGCGGAGGACTGGCGGTCTAGGAAGGCGATGACCTCACTGAAGATGAGCTGCCCGCTGCCGTCGCCGTGCAATGATGCCAAGACTCGTTCACCGAGCTGCAGATCCTGCATGGCCTTCCTGCTCCCATTCTCCAGACTGACTAGAGCTCCTCCCGGAAAACAGCCACCTGTCTTTGCAGCCACAGAGTGTTCTTATAAAAAGAGACAGACAAATATTTAGAAATTTGTATGATACTCCTAATAAACCAGCAACACTGTGGGTCAAGGACGCTATGAAAACCTTTCTTAAATTCTAAACTTAAAAGAGCAATCCATTACATTAAGCAGTGTTTGTTAATGTTAATGTGCTGTGATACATCAACACACACTTCATTCCGTCTCTGTCTCTCTGATCCTCTCTCACTCATTGCAAACGCGTAAAAAAAAAAAAAAAAAACCTATAAAATCGAAAGTCGGCTACAGTGGCAAAACAACTTTGTGTGCAAGCAAACATTTTAAACACCATTCTTAAAGCTAATGAGTTTTCTCTTTTCACTCAACTTGAGTCGCCGCATAAAAATACAATATAAGCTAATAAATAACCACAGGGCTTTAACACAGGCTCTGCTTCCCTCCTGCAGAAGTTACTGGCTCAGGCTTTGCAAGATGCTATAGGGCCGGCAACGAGAGTCAAGTCTCCGTAGAGCCGAATACAAATATTTGGGAAAGGTGAGGACCAAGGCCAGGTGATAAGACATGGCTGAGATAAGAGATCTTAGAAAAGGAACAACGGAATAACTGGGAAACAAAGGAGCGGGTTAATCATCTCAAAAGCACTTTAGTAACTTGCTCTACTTTTAACATTCTGTCTCACCCAGTCTCTCGCTCTCTCAGTCTGCTCTCTGCCCTTTCCACACCTACATTATAGGACCCAAAGGTACACATTATGAAACTCAGTTTCCATAACTACAAAGGGAGAGGTTTAGTCTATGTGCTTTTACTGAATGGGTGAAAGGATTTTTTTTTTCTATTTCATATCACATAAGAACATCACCACATCTCTTCTCCACAGCACACGTTACAAGTTCTGGGAATTAGTAAAAATGTTGCAGCTCGACATAAAAATAAAGGCTAATAAATACTACACAAATCATGTGCTGTGATTACGTTTTAGCTGACAAGTTCTGATCAGCAATCCAATATCATAAATATTCAATTTTTTACTAATCAAATACCATTTAGTCAAATACGCAAACATGCAGCGGTACTGCTCCTTGCATGGCAGAACACACCTATAAAGGACTTTGATAAGGCAGGCGCAGACAACAGGGCTTGCCTGTGTTTGCACTCCCTATCAGAGTGATAACAAAAGTGCTTCATAAACGTCCACACACAGAAGTCCCATTCCTCAACAGGGGCCCAAAACTGACATTTTTCAAACTTAAGTGTTGCGCTAACACAGAAAAGTCATAGGACATAGGGTCAAGTTTTGTGCGTATGTGTAAAAAGAGTGCAAAAAGAGGTCAAAATCTATTCATGCAACATTGTTTCTGACTGAAATGGACAAATCACCCATTCCAGTGTCACAAAATTATACAAATATTAGAAGTATGGAACAAGAATACACAAGTAGATGGGGAAATTAGGAGTGTGTCTTAATCTTATCTGCTCCTAACAAAGTAAGGAATTAGTTCTGATTCAGTCAAACATTACTCACAGTGCACAAAAGATGATTTCGATAACGCAGACAATGGAAGAGTTATAGCTAGAAAAATTCCAGTCTTTCCTTCCTTGTTGGTAATTTATTCCCGGATGACATGAGTATACGGCGGTCTTTATGGCCTAATGATGTGGTCTGTTACCTGGTCATCACCTACAGCCCAAGTCTCCCACTTACCTCACCTACTAATGAGAACAGACCACAATCCACAACCAGACACACCTGAGCACTACAGCCAAACCAGTCACACCCAGGAGTCTATCACTCCAAGCATCTGTGTTTCTGTTGACTCTTGTCGTTGAATCTGGTGTGCGTCTAGTCAAGGAGGTGTAATATTAGCGTGACTAACTAACCATGGATGTAAATATATCATAGGCTGAAAGGCACACTTTTCAATTAATAGCCACATATAGTGAAGCTAATTCAACTCTATACCCAATCCAGCACTTTCCAGCTATTTGTGCATTGCACAGTGTAGGATGAGGCATAATTTACTAATCAGCTGCCTAGTAATTAGGTGATACGTGCAATTAGGACTGTTTAAAAAAACAGGTGCTACAGTATACAATGGTCGTTTAGGCTACTGATACAGTCACGGAGCAGCATTTTACTATTTTCATATGTAATGTCACATACTACACTCAATATGTTCTAGGTTTTAAAAAAAACTTTACTTTCTCAAGACAGGATGTCCTTTATTTTATCTCTCACCCAAGAAATCTGGTTGCTGTAACATTAAGATTGACAGCTTCCCACTCCTAAAATATTAGTGATTATTTATCATAAATCAATACCGCAGCCTTTTCTAATCTAAGATCTTCACACGAGTAAAATGTGACATTCTTATGCCCTTGACAATCTGATAGCCTTAAAGTGTGAAGTCTTGTCCCTACCTGATTTCACACTGCAGTGGACGTGTGCTTTGGACTCGTAGTAAACCCAGTCGAAGCCGGCCTCCACCGCCAGCCGCGCCAACATGCCGTATTTATTACGGTCACGGTCAGAGGTGGTGATATCCACTGCTCTGCCTTCATAGTGCAGCGATTCCTCGAGGTGATTGCCGTCTTCATCCCAGCCTTCAGTGACCCTCAGCTTCACACCTGGCCACATGTTCATGACGGAGATGGCCAGCGAGTTCAGCTTGTCCTTACAACGCTGCAAGATCAGACACTGACGTCAAGATTATACACGTAAGATGGAAAATGCAGTCCTCTGGAAACTAGAGCACTGCAGGTCTTTCATCTTTCATCACTACTAAGACTAAGCATTGGCCTAAATCTGTCCAGAAAAAAGTGTATGGATAGTGCATAGGCAAATTCTAAACGCAAAAAGACAGCCAGTGGTTAGAGTAAGAAGCATCCATTAGTGGCTACATATCTGGTCAATAACAAGATCAATAATATTAATGCTAAATTATGCTGCAAGTGAGGGAACTGGAAAGGGGACAAAACAAGGAAATAGTAAGTGGGACTTTAACACAAAGACAATTTAACACACAGTAATAGAGCAAAATATGTTGACACGCAATCAACAAGTGATCAGTAAGGCACAAAGGTCACTGTCGGAGATGGTCAAAGTTTGTGGTCATAGCAACACAAATGAAAAGTGCTTAAGTAGGAATTACTGCAGATTCAAGGAAATTTCACATGGAAACATTATGCAAAGGTTATATAAACATCTGCGCCCCTTTATTCATGATCTCTAAATGTCTAACCTACAACAAAAATGTGAAATATATTGTTTATGAAATTCCCTTGAATTCATTAAATCATAAACACATCTTCATACCTTATCCTCCTGTTCAGAGAATTGTACTTCTTTTCTGGATTAATACTTTGCGTCAAATGGCAAGCAGTTACACATTTTTACTTCCTCAAACATCTGAGCAAACATAGTGGCAGGATGGTTTCTTCAAGGTATAACAGCAGGTTTGTTTTTCTCAAAGACATGATTTACAGTGTCGCACCTTTATTCATTCATCGTTTAAAAAAGAAACCTAGAAAACCTTTAAAAAATACTAACAAAACGGTTTTTGCTTTTGACATGCTTTCACGTTTTCAAGTTTTTATATTCCTTGTATATTAGTCATAATTTTATTTTTATTATAGAAACAAGCAGACACTGCCAACACACAGAACACAAACACGACAGCCTGCTATTTTCAGCAATATTTGTTCTGAAAGCAAAAAACCACAACGACTTCAGCTATTTTTTTTTTTTTATTCTTGACGTAACTGTCAGATGGTTTATGGTCTCTAAATAAGGCATATAAGATGCTCTAGAATGTCTTGTGTTGCTAAATGATGGTGTTTTGCTCGGTTTGTGTGCTGGCATAGTTAATACAGTTCTTGTTTGTTTGTTTTTTTAATCAATTATACCTGTCATGGTAAAGCACCTGTTACCTCCTTGCAGGTGACCAACCTACATTGGTATGCTAAATAAAATTCAGATAATAAAATCATTTTAAAATAATCAACATGGATGCATTTAAGCATCTAGGGCAAGATAATAGTGAATGTGTTGCTTAATCAGTTGTAAAAGGTATATGATACTCAACTACTTCGGTGTAAACAACCTTCCTGTACATGTGTTAGATCAAACTTTGACCATCCAATTCCATGCAATTCAATTATGTTTATATATAAAGCACTTATTAGAAAAAAATGTGTAAATATAGCCTGTAAGACCAAAAGAATTCATTGAAATTCATAGGCCTGTTATAACTTAATCATTGCATAAGTGAGACACAAAAGGAAAAGAGGGGAGGAGGAGGAGGAATAAAAAAAGTTTAAATAATACAAATAGTATTTTCTGGTTACATGGTAACTGGGTAAAACCCAGTAAAAAAAACTGAATTAGATTATATAGTCCAACTCTTTAGAGTTAACACTGCAGGTGTTTCCTCAGTGAAGGAGATCTGCAGTGGAAAAGTATGAAGTCCAAAGAAGTACTGTATTACTTAGTGAACTATAAAACTGAGACATGCCGCGCATGTTCCACTGAAAATGACAGCTCTGGTTTAAATTGCTTGAGTGTAGCCTGTGGTGCTGGATGAACACCGCACACATGAGCGAAGTGAAGGCTGTGAGTGTGAATTCAGCACAGGGGCTTTCTCTGTGCAGAAGAAGCGCTCAGAAAGATCAATCTCCCTTTAACCTGGCCCAGATGAAAGCAGGGACGATCGATAGCAGCGCTTCACTAAAGCCTTAAACACGGAGCAAAGGGCGAGGAGAGAGAGAGAGAGAGAGAGAGAGAGGGAGAGAGAGAGAGAGAGACACGCGGAGCGGTGCGCGGCTGCTCCAAATGCGCCGTGTAACCGGATCCCCGGCGCCGAGCGCATCTCCTAATGGGCCCGTAATCGAATCGCTTACCTGGGTCATGAGCCGGTCCGCGCCCGTGTTCTCCTCATCCTTGAAGATGATGTCGGGGTTGTAGTTGGGCGTGAGCTCCTTGAAGCGCTCCGAGTTCCTCGTGATCTTGCCCTCGAGTCTTCCGCTGGCGCCCAGCGTCTTCTCGGCCACGTTCGGGCTGAACTGCTTGTAGTTAAGCGGCGTGAGTTTCTTGGGAGGCCGCCGCTTGCCGTAGCCCCTGCCCGGGCCGCACGCTTCGCTCACCGGGGCGCAGATCAGCGCGCAGGCGACCAGGAGCCCCAGCACCGCGGGAACACGCATTACCCCCTCTCAAAACAAGAAAGCCCCCAAACACGGAGTGCTTACGGGGGCCACGGGTCAAGGGTGAAACTCAAACTGTCCCCCTTCCTCCGCACTCCCCTTTTAGCTCCTTATTCCCCCACAGGGGGGTAAATAAATTGAGGGATCTTTAATTCCTTATTGCTTTTATCCTCGTCATCGTCTGTGCGTAAAAAGTACGCGCGGTCTACGGCGAGGTTGTCATGCGTCGCAAGGCGAAAACGTCAAAACAAAAGCAAGATCCAGTGGTGCCGAGAGGACAGTGCCTCTCCATACGCACTGACGACAAACAGCGAAATGAAAACGAGAACGAGTCCATTTATTTCGAGAATACGCGGGAATCCTGGTAAGCCCGTTTATTTAACTTAGCGGAGAGATTCGGAAAGCGGCGCGCAGTGACAGACTGACAGGGTGCGCAGTGAAGACTGAGAGCCGGCTGCTGTGAGGAGGAATCCTCATGTTCTGCGCTCGCCTTTGCCTTCTGGCGTACTTCGTCCACTCGTCTCTGGAGCTGGAGTGATCAGTAAAGAAAGCAGTAAAGACCGCGCCCTGGCGCTCCTGCACTCCTACCCCTATGCTGCCCGCCTGCGCCACTACTCCTCCCCCGCGATACACACCGGCTCTGCCACGGACCGCCGACTCGGCCGCTCTGATACACACACACACACACACACACACACACGCACGCACGCACGCACGCACACGCACGCAAGCACGCCGCTGATGGCAGCAGGACTGTTGTTGTTTCCCACTTTGTGTACCACAGTTTTTCCAACCTCTACATTGATTACTGAAGTGCACTTGGTTTCATGCGCGGATCGGCGCGCAGTGTTGTGGCCCTGAGTCACCTCAAACCTCAGACTAACAGCAGCCTTCGTTTCCTCCTCCTCCTCCTCCTCCTCCTACACTGACCCGGTGAGCGTGCGCACACGTGAGTAGATATACAAACGGCACACGCACGTACACACACACACACACACACGCACACACACACGCTGATTGCTCTGATCCCGAGAACGAAATCCAATGTTCATCTGTACTCATTTTAGTTATTAAAATGAACAGTGTGTCCAGGTTCTAGGTCATGGGGTGACAAAGTGGGGGTAAATGCACACTAAGGGATTGCACCATCCAAGTATGGACAGGGCAAGAATTGTTTCTTGGGTGCAAATGAATGGCCACATAATTACATTATTGTATTAGCTAAAGTACAGTATCTATTATGATGATTTAAATAAGCATGTGAAGTAGGATTGATTCATTAAGTCTGCATGAAGTCTGCATACATGAGGACTAAAAGACCTCTCAGAGATGTGGTTTGAGGTCAGAGCTGGGGTGCATTCGGGGTAATAAGGCTGATTTTCATGGTGACGTCTGCCACCTCGTGTCACCAGTGTGCTCATTCCTCTATGAAGTATGAATCTGCCCTTGTGTCCAAAGTTTTAAAATTGGAACAGATTAGGCTACTTTAAAAAAAAAAAAAAGAAAGAAAGAAAGAAAATCACTAAATAATTTTATTATCAATTCAGAGAAGCAACAACACTCGTACTCTGTATCATGGTTCTAATTTGCCAGGTCAACAACCTACGTCCCACCAGCTCAGGGTAGCAAAGTACACTAAGCAGTTTTCCACAATCACCGAAGTGATTGCACACAGTATTGTTCTGTCTTTGAGACTGAGAATACAGCCTAATTTTATCTTCAGTCACAGGGCTGCAGTCTGTGCCAGGCTGTACTCAGGTGATGGACAGTGGCACGACTCTCCTGAGGGCTCCACTGTTCTAATTGCAGATGGAGCAGGTAAGGGGGAGAGGGCAGAGTATAATTAGGAACAAGCTTTCACAGGCGCGGCTCTTATTTTACCGCACTGCGAGAGAGAGAGTGAGAGAGAGAGGATGCTCCACTTACACAGATGGAAGACTGTGTGCCTCTGTCGATGAGTCTGCCTGTCGGTCGGCCGGTGGCGAAAGCCTTGAGAAAAGCTAGATCTGTGACACTTGCACTCTGTTAGCTCTTTCTTAAACGAGAAAGAAAAACAGCCACACGTCTTCTAAATTAGCTCCTCAAATATTTGCCAAAAAGAAGCTTGTGGTTTTGCGCCCATTTCAAAAGCAAATTTTACCAACGTTTGCGGTCTGGCGTTGATTTATATTTTTTATTATTTGTGTGGATAAAGTATTTTGGTTCAGGGGAGTATTTAATAATAAGATATTTTAGTTCTGTCTAGGTCTGTCTGTCCTCATGTGGGACAGAGAAGTAAAGAGTAAAATCAAGCACTGCTATCTCATCCTCATTCACTCTTCCACCAAAAAAGACTGCTATCTCATCCTCATTCACTCTTCCACCAAAAAAGACTGCTATCTCATCCTCATTCACTCTTCCACCAAAAAAGACTGCTATCTCATTCTCATTCACTCTTTCACTAAAAAAGACTGCTATCTCATCCTCATTCACTCTTTCACCAAAAAAGACTACTATCTCATCCTCATTCACTCTTTCACCAAAAAGACTGCCATCTCATTCTCATTCACTCTTTCACTAAAAAGACTGCTATCTCATTCTCATTCACTCTCACCAAAAAAGACTAATATCTCATTCTTATTCACTCTTTCACCAAAAAAGACTACTATCTCATCCTCATTCACTCTTTCACCAAAAAAGACTACTATCTCATCCTCATTCACTCTTTCACCAAAAAAGACTGCTATCTCATTCTCATTCACTCTTTCACCAATGCGTTTATGCTTTTGATCACTTATAATAAATAGTTTCTTCAATGAATGGAACAGGTGTTGTGTGTAAATGCCCATTTTCTGTCCATCACTTAGAAAGGCAGGAGAGGATGCAGCACTACACTTGTAATAAATATCTTTGTGAGGGACGCTTGGGTGAAATGAAAGCAG